>APFE031158290.1:153221-165713 GCA_000404065.3 Pinus taeda | reverse complement strand
TCCAAGCAAAATTGGAAAAAAAATCCTAAATAAAAAATGGTTAAGTTTATTTAATTTCATTAAAACTCCTAATAAATTTGAGAAAGAATTTTAACTAAAAAATGGCTAATTTTGTTATTTTTTAACTTTAAATGAATTTATATCAAGAATAGTCTATGTAATTTATATTTTTGTTTTTCTAAAATATAATGATATAATTTTTTATTACAATTCTTAATGAGATTGTAAAGTTTCATTATTTAAATTGCATTTTAAAATAAAACATAAATTTAATATCTTAAAAATCCCTTAAAACACAAAATTAATAAACCACATACCCCAAATTTAAAACTTTAAATAAATTTCTATAATTAAAAAAAAAAAAAACAATTTAAAATATATAAAAAATAACCAACATAAAATAATTAAACTATATTTATTTTATATTCTATATAAAATAATATTAATAAGGATAATCATTTCAATAAAATAATATATAAAATAATATTTGAATGAAGATGAACAGACACCTATATACTGATTTGCATTGAGTTATTTATCGTGTGAATGATCGTATTAAGATTTATAGTTAAAGGTAATGTATTGATAATGGAGGGGATCATTACTTTTAAATTGAAAGATCTACTCATTTGCAAAGAGTCATTTATTGTGTTAATGATTATCTCAAGATTTATAGTCAAAGTTAATGTATTGTATTGAGGAATGAGGAATTTTTTTTTTAATTGAGATATATGTTTTCGAGGAAATCTATTAAATATATTAAGATGATACTTAAAAAAATAGTTTATGTAAAGCTGTAAAGTTGTTTTAATAAAAAAATTATATTATTCATTAAAATTAAATTGGTATAATCAGAATAAATTGTTTTTTTTTAATTATTAAATTAAAATTTTAAAAACAAAATTTGTAGTTGTTTGGGGTAGTTTTAATTGGTAATAGTTTTCAAAATTGAAGTTCACGAATCGGAAGTCTTAGGTTCAAATCTTGTGCCATCTCCCCAATCGGGTTGAAAAATTGGACATGATGAAAATGTAGTCCTACCAAGCTTACAAAAAACAAAAGCAAAACAAAATTTGTAATTATAATATTACTATAATAAATTTAAAAATTAAATAAAATTAGTTTGATTTAAATAAATCCTTGATTGAGTGGCTATAAGTGTAATAAGATAGGGGATAGTATTTATCGATGACATTTAGCACAATGTGGTCATGGCCCACATGATACTAAGACCATCACATGCATCAAACAATTCATTTAATGATGAATTTAACCTTGCAGTCGATGGTTCCTCCATAGCAATAGTGCTCTGATCACCTTCTAATTAGCATTGTACCATGGGAATTTATGTAAAGAAGTGGAAGAAGCATGCGGCCTCTATAGCCCTCTAAGCTATAAGGCATGGCACTAGGTCTATGCTCAACCCCTCTTATTGCCAAGATGTCATACCTTTCCCTTTGATGTTATAACATCCTCCCCCTCATTTTTTTTTTCTATTTGGTAGCTATTGGGTTCTTTTAATCCTCATGGCACCCATCCTGCTAGCAAAGGGTTACCACCTATCTGGCACACTCAAGCAAAAATTGCTATTAGAAAAGTTGTGTAGGCTTTCTGTCGTGCATATTCTCTTGCTTTATGCAAATATTTGAAGGTTTTGGAAATGGAATTCAAGTATAAATTCCTTATGTTAAATGATGAGGAGATTTTGGTTGAAGTCCAATAATTTCTCCCTGACACATGGACTAGTTGTAACCATGACATGAAGTATTTCCACACTCTAAAATTGTATTGGAGAACCAAGATGTTGGTGGCACATGCCTTTGTCGGTATGGAAACTGAGTGACAAGAATTCAAGGTTCTCCTAGATTGTGTGGAGAAACATGGGACACTTCTCCTTATCCTTTGTAGATGGCTATAAAAGAACAAGGTGGGATTTTAGCCTTGGATGTTGGTGTTGGCTCTAGGGAAACCCCCATAAACAATCTAGATGACACTCCTACAAGCTCAACTCCTCCCTGTGTTTGATGCTCCAATGGCAATTTGTTTTGACCTCTTTTTCTTTCACTATCATGGTTTATAAAATCTACAAATGAATATGTTTAGTAGATATATTTTTCAATATTAGACATGTTTGATTTTGTATATGACATGACTTTAAGTCTTTAAATTTTTTGGTCAAATTTAATTCACCATAATTTTATTTTTTTAACAAAAAATGTTTCATCTTTCTTAATGCTATATACTTAATTGATATTTTTATATAAAAAATTATATTTCTACTAATAACTTTTATATATCTATTAAATATATATAATTATATTTATAATAATTGATTAGTGATAAATATGTTCAATATAAATTTCTCATATATTGATGAAAATGGAAATGTAATAGAAGTTAAGTAATAACCCCCACTCTATCCTGTAATATTCATCTATTTTTACATTTTATCGTGTCACTTATTTACAAGAATGGTTTCCTATTCCTAAAACATTTATAATTTTCATTAATTTATTCTCATCATGCGTTCTAGTCCCTGGGCCAAACGGATGTACTAACAAGGAAATAGGGACTCTATTACGAGGAAGGCCATGGCCAATTACAAGGAGGGTCTCACCGTTTCACTAGTCATCAAAGGCTATGTTATCCATGATAACTTTTGGAGTTAGTTTTGAGTCAATTGGCTAAATTAGTTAGGGTTTTCAATTTTCTTAAAATAAAATTCATGTACAAAAGAAGTATATTTGGTATCCTAGTCAGGGTGTAGAGTCAACATGAACCTAAGTGAGGTCCACAGTATGATTCAGGTTCCAAATCATTATTTGTGTCAGCCTCCCTTGTTCATAATTGTCATTTAGCCAATAAGGAACTTTTGTCCAAATTCATAGCAAATTCAGTTATGAAAACATAGTATTTGCCCAAAACTTTTGTAGCAAATCTATCACATCTACCACTTGTTTTGCTACGAAACCAGAAACCTTGCTGATTAGTAACGGTTAAAAATAAATCATGAGTCTGAGTCACGATGGAGTATCATTGTGTGTCAAAGTTCAAATTTTTATTTTTATCCCCAAAACGTTCACACTGCAAAGAATTCTCCATTGTTTTCCTTTCACTTTGAATTGGTTTTGTTGTCATAGGGAAGTCTAGTTGTTATAAGGAGAAATTGTAGGTGGCAAGAAGGAGCTCCTACATGTTGCATCCATAACACAAAGAGAAATTCATGAGAAGAGTTGATAGAGGCCAAATTCGAAGTTGAAGAAATGAAGAAGCAGGTGTTGGAGCAGCTAGATTTCAATGAGGAAATTGCAGAAAAGGCTAGGAAAAGACAAAGAGAATTCTGCCACTGCAAAATATGTTGAAGTATATGTATAGAAGGAACAGGTGGCTGCAAGATGACATAAGGAAGTTGCAAACTCAAGTCAAAGACTTGCAAGCACAAGTAGATGCTACTCCATGATATGGTAAAATTCTCAATTTTGTCTTCACTATACCTAAACCAGTAAACTCAACCTTATATATAGTCAAACATGGTATTAGGAGTAATAAGGAGGCATCAAGAATCATGAAAATTCGAAAAACTCAGAATTTTGAACTTTCGTAGCAACTCCCCATAACGAAGCTGAGAATTTTCTATGAAACTACTGTAGCTTTACATGGAGGTTAAGGCTGGTCTAAAATTCAGAAAATAAAGTTCTAAAGGCATATGTTTTTCCTACAAACATCAAAGAAGACCTCATGACTAACAGAGAGAGAAAAGAGGTAGTATAAGGGTGTTTTTTGAAGTTGCTACCAAAGTTTTTTGCTATGAAATTGTTGTAGCTTTTCATGGAGGATAAGAAAAAATAAAAACACTTCAAAGGGGGTTCTAAAGGAATGTATTTAGCTTACAAACGTCAAGGAAGACCTCAGAACTTGCAGAACTTGTAGAGAGGTAGCAGAGGTGTTTTTTGAATTTGCTACAAATTTTTTGCTACAAAATTTCTGGAAATTACTGTTTTAGTAGTCAACTTCAAGCTCACGTTTTGATCCAATGGTAAGGCATTTTGGAAATATTAAGGAGGTTTTTGTTTAGCATGGGCGCAGCTACAAAAATCACTCTCAGTTTTTACACAACTATCAAGTTTTGGAGAATACACACTTATCTTTGAGGCCTATCTTATCGAACTTTTCCTAGCCAGAGTTGTTGCAGAAATTTTGAAATTCGACTTGGTGGGGTCCAGGGCAGCAAATTCAACCAGGTCAACATCCATGTGTCAAAAGAACATCAGAAATATAGTACACTCAACATTTGGTTGGATTCGATAAGGTTCAACAATATAATTTGTTGAGCTCATAAATGATAAGGGACTCTTATTTGTATTCAAACTCTGTTAAAACATAAATATCCCTATAGAGGCTCAATGTTTTGTTAGTCAAATAGAATTAGGTCTCTTAGATATGCATCAAGTCTAGCCCAGGTGGCAGATTATTAAATGGAGACCTCACTCTATATATGTAGAATTTTTTTCACTTGGAAAAGAGGGTTGATCGAGAATGTGAGAAAGACCACATTTTGTATGATTTTTCAAGTTAATAAGTACAATTGCAACATACGTTGTTTTTAACCTGAGATTCATTTTGGTTTCATTCCATCCCTTCATGTTTTTATGTTATTATAATTTTTCATAGCTTTTTTGATTCCTTGGAGTTCAATGTAATATTGCTCCAACTTCCTTCAAATGTGATGTGTTTTACTGTAAAAGTTTAATTCACTCAACTTCAAAGCCAAAAATTCCTCGACTTAATTCAAACAATGTTGTTTGTAATTGAATTTTCTCTTAATTGACTCTATGCCCAATGGTGGCAACCATCACTCTCTTTCACCTACAAAAGAAACATAGAAAACCAGAGTTAACCATATGAATTTTTGAGCTTATCCTAGTCAAATTTTTAAGTATATTGAGAGAGCCCTCTCGGATTGGAAGCGCTAACTTCTAGTCAAAAGTTGGTTTGAAATAGCTACACTTGATTGGAGGTTGACACGTCCAGCTTATTCTAACCCAGTGATAACATGCTAGATGAAATTGAGTGCAAATGAAAGATTTATGGTCAACATTCTGGAAGTGGGTTCTTATAGCAAATATAGAATTTCATAAGATATGTTGTGTGCCTAAGTCCCTTTTTGCTATGGACAAGTACGTGTAAGTATTCGTTTCTTTTGCTAAAATGGTCCTAAATATGTCATGGTAACAATTATCAAAAGCGTATCAATTCGATCCGTTTAATGGTGAAAATATGAAAAAAACGTATAAAATATTAATATTTTTTTGAATTTTATGAATTAAATAATATAAATATAATTATCATGAATTTTTTTATATTTAAATATAATATTTAAATACTATATATTTAATATATTTAATAAAATATATAAATTATATTAATTTATATTGTTTTCCTATTAATATTTATATTGATTTGAACATGTTAGATTATTTTAAATAATCCTATTTATTTATTAAACATAATATAATAATACTAATATAAATAAATATATAATATAATAATTACTATGTCTATAGTATTAGATAGGAAATTTTTTTATTAATTATTTCCATCAAGTATGAATCCTAATGGCTTGTCATTTTCCATTTAAGACATTTCCCTCTCACTACCCTCTTTGGATTCCTTCATAAATACCTACACATTTGATGCTCTTCAGTAGGTTAGCGAAAATAGCGATATCATGGGGTGGTATTCCTATCCAAATATCGCTGGCACCTCACACTCAAGATATGGATAATAAGGAAAGATATTTAAGTCAATATATTGATAATACATGTGGGACAAAAGGTGGATCTTAATTTTAATTTTAATGTGGAAAGGGACACGACAACTTATTTTTACAATCATCATTGTACACACCATTCCAAAGTAGTGTAGGCTTTTTATAAGAGGCACTTAAAGTGTTTCATCTTTTGTGATTTATTTTAGATTTCGTTGAAATATTATTACAAAAGATTTGATGATTTTTGAAAATTTAAAGTTTTTGGATTAATTTAAAGACCGCCCAGACATTTGATGAAAAAGTTTAGTTTCTTTTGGTTGGTTTTTAATTTTTGTATTCAAGTTTTCTAGGTCTTAGCCTTTGAACTTTAAATCGATTATTTTATTTATTTTTTAATTAAAAATATAGTTTTGAATCAAATTTAATTCGGAGGTTAATTAGAAATAGATGTGGTTTGAGTGAACTTATTCCATATTGCAAAGGGTTTTACATAGAAAAATTAAACAATAATTTATTTAAAATTATATTAATTGACTATGATACCTAATAATAATAACAAATTTGAGATTTATAATGAATTATATTTTGAAAATGATATAATGCAAAACATATTTATATATTGACAAAAAAAAATATTGTATGTTTATGATTTATAGGAAATTCACGTAAAATTTATCTTAGCATCCCTTTACTAATCTACATGGAAAAATTATCCATGTCATGGAAATCTTTGTAAAAATTTTGAAATGAGAGGTAAGAAGGTTGGTACCAAGTGGGAACCTATATTATTAGTCGATTCACTATTTCAAGCAATATTTTTAAAATTGCATAGTTCCAACGCACCATACTTATCACTTCAAATATTTGAGCAAATATTCCTAGATTGGATAATGTTCAAAGCATAATGGATGCACTACCAAATGTAAAAGAATCTTAGTTTTAAAGGATGATTCGACATGGATCATTATACAATTTTGGTATTTTCAAGGTAGAAAAAATAGAATGATTTCCTTGTACAACCAATTTTAGAGCTAGGTCTTATTTTTCTAATTTTGGGCATAAGTATATGCAACCTATTTAAATCCTTAAATATTAAGTCAAAAAATCGTGAAAAAAATTCACAACTTATCAATGATATCCTACACATTGAGATCTCGCCAATGACATGAATATCATATGAGTTCAAGTTTGTATGAGGAATTTATTCCTCCCACAATTTGAATTATCTTGTTGACGATCATGAAAACAAGAGGATGCCATTTCAATTTCCATTACTCACATATGTGGAGATACCCACAAGTTGACATTCAAGAATATTTTGGAGCATCCAAAACCCAACCCCGAATTAATATTTAAGGCATGCAACAACCTTAACTCTAGTTGTAAATCATTTTCAATCCAAACTGAATATTGAGCTAGTAGGAAAAGAAGGGGTGCATTCCTATTATACCACTATTAATTCATAGTTGAGTAGGCATCTAGGAGTGGGATTTTGGGAGAAAATAAAAGGAAATAATATCCTATAACCACCATATATATTAGACACCATGTCTATGGAAAATGTACAGTGAGTGTATTTTCTTCGCATTTGTAAAATTTGGCTTGTTTCAATCTAATATTAACGTTCAATATTTTATTTTCCTAGAATTTAAAACTTGCAGGGGTTTTATTTTCGTTGTATTTATTGGATGTAGACAAGGTTTAGTTGTTTCTTCCATATATTAGAGTCTATTTACATATTTATAATAAGCTTTCATTTATCAGAGAGGGGGTTAAATACTTCCAGCCTATATAACCCTCTTGATAACTTATTTTCAGTATTTAAGAATAATTATGACATGGTTTCGCTAGTGGAGACTTTCTTCTCACCATTCACTTAATTTTACGTGTTTATGTGATGGGATAAAAGCTACCATTAAAAGGATTTTGGTTTGTTGATCTAGTCCAAGTTAACTAATATCCTTGTCCATAGTATTGCTCTAACATTTATTTATTATAACCTTTTAAAAATGATGTATCTAACGAGACTATTCTAAGGTTACTTAGAATAGTTATCATTTTGGAATTTTGGAGGATTACCTCCCCTAGCCCAAGAGCTTACTTAGGGCCTAAATAAGGGAGGATATTTTTTTCCTCTATAGATGCCTTGGCATTGTTCTCTTCCATACAACCATATTTAGGGTTACGATGCTTGCATTTCCTTTTATTGAATTTAGACCAAACATCATCATCTTGAATAAGGACTGTTTACTATTAAAAAAACCTATTATTAAGATTTCTTTTGTTGTTTTCAAAATTCCTTTTCATATTCAAGAATTTTATTTTTATATATTCTTCCCCCTTTTAGAAGAGTCTTTTTCATAATGAAACTAGTGGGAGGAGAGTTCCCCAAAACCATGCTTCTATATGTTTCTTTTCTTGTATACTCATTTGTTTGATATGGAGCAAGAAAATTGGATAGACATGTCAATGTATGTTTCTTTAAAGTATTTATTAGTTTATCTAATGTAGGAAAATGTATATATTATTCAAAAGTCACGTTTGGCACCTATCTTTATTCTCCAACATAATATCATTTTTCATCTTCAAGTCAATGCAATCCAAAAAAAATTACAAAGCATTTATAAAAAATGATCCAATCAAAGTAAAGATGTTATTATATCTCTTTAAAAGCTTTCATCTTATATCATAATTTTAAATTATAAAGGTTTTAATTATGGATAATATTTTATAATTTATCTCATTCTCATGATTGTTATGATGGTGATGATTAATTCCCCTTGAAATGAAATTTGGTCTACAAGACTTTTAGAAATTAAGGGACTATTTGGATTGATTTATAGTTTTATTTTAATGCTCGCAAACCATTAAGAGAAGCATTCCAAGGCCACCCCAACCATATTTTGGGGAGTTGAAAGGTTAGGAAGGTTGGTATGGTAACAAAATATTTTGAAATTTAAATCTAACCTAGGCATATTTCATACATTCTAAGAGAATGCGCTTTCCATATTCAACCCTCTTAATATCAAAAAGATGATGGACTCTGTTAGCCCACGATGCTTAGGGATTTGTTCATTACATAGTTTCACCATGGAGCTCATGTGGACTTGCTCTCAATTTAGCGACAATGTTTTTCTTCTTCACACTAATCATCAAAAAAAGAGATCCTTTTGATATTAAAGATTAAGAGTTTAATGTTTTCTTATTATATATATATATATATATATATATATATATATATATATATATATATATATATAATATATATATATATATATATATATATATTCCCTCTAACACTTTATCGAACCATAATTTCTCCTTAATTTAATTGTAATGATACTTTTATATTTTCCTTATTTTATAGTACTTATGATCTGTTCCTCTCTTCACTAATGGTTTATCTAATATTGATCATCCTTATTCGATTTCCCCCCTTTAGCGAAAGGTGTTTTTGTCTACAGTTTGAAGCAACTTTGGAAAGTCGCTTGTCTTCCATGTCTTTAACTTGTTCTTATACATTAGTTACATAGTCATAATGATTCTCTTAATTGGGGAAGAAATTACTATTTTGAGGAGGATAGGATAGGTTTTATTATCATTAATTTTGAAATTATAATATGAAAATTGTTTTGGATTTGCTCAATCTTTCTCTGTGACTCTCTAGAGATACTACACCTCAAACTTTATACCAACATAAAATAACAAGAGTAATGAGTCTCAAAGAACAGATTTTCCTTATCCCATACTAAAGGTATGTTGATTTAGAATTATTTTCAAGCTCGTAATAATATTTAAAACCTCCATTTATCCTTTTCACAATGTTATAGTTCCAATTGAGCTTATCATGAATATCAATTAAGAGACGTTTTTATGAAGAAAATTCATCTAGGTTGATGTTGTCATATAAAAAATTATTGTAGGTGACCTTTTAGGATTTAACTATCATAATTTTTTTGTTTGTCAATATTAATAATTATAATTGTATTGGAGTATAAATCCATGAGGATTACTATTTTCCTTCCAACATCATAGAAACTCTGTTAAGCCCCATGTTAATCCAAAAATCCCTTATTAAGCACTAGATATTGAGTGATTACATTTCTATCATTATATGGTTAGGTAGGCTAGAACCTTTCATGCTCCCATTTTGTTATAATTGTTCCCCTTGTCTCCTATATATACACTAAGGAAACAAGTGTTCCCCTTGTATCAATGTTATAATTCCAATTGCGCTTATCATGAGTATCAATTAAGAGATATTTTTATTAAGCAAGTTCATCTAGGTTGTTGTTGTCTTGTAGGTGACATTTTTGGAATTAATTATCATAATTTTTTTTATCAATATTAATAATTATAATTGTATTGGAATAGAAATCCTTGAGGATTACTATTTTCTTTCCAACATCATAGAAACTCTGTTAAGCCCCATGTTAATCCAAAACTCCCTTATTAAGCCCTAGATATTGAGTGATTACATTTATATCATTATATGGTTAGGTAGGCTAGAACCTCTTGTTAGAGTCAGTCTTTTAGCCTTCCTTCAGTGATCAAAATGGGCCTCTTATTATGTCTATTTTGTTAGATGTTTTGCGCATGATCTTCAGTGCAAAACATGTCATAAGCATGTTCATCAGACGAAGCTCAGAAAAATATTTCCAACGGTATATCATACTCCCAAAACCGGCTCCCGAATCAGAAGACATGATCAAAATGAATGATTGATTCTTGGTTATGCATGTTTTGAGGTCATTTGCTGCACACAAGGACAAGTTTACTACAAAATCATTTTTTTAAGTAATGGACGGGGATTTTACAAAAGAGAAAGAGGTTTTTCTCAATCACATACCAAATAAAAAAAACCTCCTTCATTTTATGCACAGGTGTTACTATGTGGGAGATATGCAGTGATATTTGAAGTCTACATTAAAACAAAACAAATTTTGCATGTGTTTTACTGTTTTAGTCATTATAGTGTGGCGCCATTTTACAACAGATGGAAAGTAATTTTGAGAAACTCAAGGAGGTTTTTATTAACCATGAGCCATAGTACAGAAACCTCTTTCAGTTTATTCACATCTGTCCCGAACTGTAACATTTGACTAGATCTTTTCAGCTTATTGTTACAGATTTTAATATTTAAGGATTTCTTGTTTTAAATATTATTTTGGGACATATTCCGAGCAAATGGAAATGAATTTCCAAAAAGTGAGAGAGGGTGTTTTCTAAAATAACTGTATCTACAAAAACCTCTTTCAGTTTTGTAACAGGTGTTATGGTTCAAGAGATACGAGTTCATCTTTGACACCCATTTTCATAAATTTGGTCCTAATTTAATGTAACTGATTCTATCTTGAGGGAGATGGTTGAGCTCAACTCCCTTAGTACAGGGATGAGCTAATTGTATATATTGTATGAATTTCAGAGTGTAAGAGGTTGGATTATTGTAGCAGAGGGAGGATGCATTGGACTGTGTAAAGTTTCTTTGAATATTATTATAATGAAGCTTTTTCTGCTCTTTAAATTTGGGATTCATCACGATGTTTAATGCGCATCATGTTTTTATTGTAAATTCATTTCCATGCTTTGTTTTTTCTGCTAATTTTGTTACAAAATTCTCTAAGAGAAGTGTTAGGAATCCAGCCATGCACGATGCTCCTTTCACAATAATTATGTTGTTTGATGTAGTGGTTATCTTTGTAGAATTCATCCTCTATTAGATGCTCTGTTGAGTAACCCTGTGTTTCCTTTTCTTCTAACGCTGCCACTTTAGATCCATCCCTTGATTGATGCCTGCAATGAAGTGGGATTTCTCCTCTTTCCTTCTCTCATTTACAACTTTTATCTGGCTAAACATTGCACTTACTTTGCCCCAAGTTTTTCGGCAGAAACTAGCCTCGATTCCATAACCCAATGGTCCCTTCTCTTGCTGTTTTCGACCCTCAACTTTCAATCAAATCCCATTACTTCATAGCTAGCCTAAGATTCACTTATTGCAGCCACATTTTGTTGGCAAAGAGAGAGCCCTCTCTGGTCTGGCAGGGCTGGATGCCAGATCAAAAGCTTGGTCTGTGGTTATCTCAGAATTGCCTCTTCTCAACCTTGAGGTTCATTATGAGTGCTAACATATTGGCACCGTTGCCGGGGATGAGGTGATAGATCTTCTCTGAGAAAGATCATACACATATGAAGGCTGAAATAATCTACCTAATGACTCCATTGTTCGAAATCCCGAGTTTCAAAGTATTGATGGTGGCTAGGGGTGATTTTAGGGGCGAATGTTTACCCTTTGGCGAAATTAAGGGGTTTTAAATTTTACTGGGCGAATATTTTGTATCATAGTACATTTTTACAAATCACCTCAAATAGCCCACCTTATTTTAAGGGAGAGGGTAAAAAAGGTAAATTTAGCCCTTGAAATTATGGGTTACAACCCTCCATTCGCCCATTTTCAAGAATAGGTTTTATTTAAGTGAATCCTATGGGCCAAAGCCCCAAATACCATATTTATAAAATAGGTATGGTAAATTAATAAAAATATAAATAAATGAGAGGTATGGTAAATAAATAAAGCATTTTTTATATTTACTCCATAAGTCACCTTATATACATGCAAGGGTGTAAACAAATAAAAATATAAGTAAAGTGGAAGTATGGTAAATAAATAAAACGTCTTTTTTATACTTACTCAAAAGGTATGGTAAATAAATAAAAATATAAAT
>APFE031158290.1:105251-133478 GCA_000404065.3 Pinus taeda | reverse complement strand
AGTCGTATTACTTGGAGGTCTTCCCATGTTCTGAGAAGCTTGAGAAATTACAGTGGCAGGCAAAGGTGCAACTGGCAGAGCATGTAATTCTTTCATCATTATCTTTTGTTGATGCTTTAGCTTGCTCAATTCGTACAGAGTGATATTTGCCCTAGTCTTTTTCATGTCTTCTATGATATTGTACTCCATTTCATCCGAAACTATCAGCATTTTAGATGGAGTAGGTGAATCTGTTTGGACTGGGCTAGTTTGAGTCGCATTAGATGTCGTTTTCTTTGTTGCAACTTTATCCTTTATTGCAGAGCTTGCGCTCTTTGGTTTTGGGGTAGTTTGGGGAGGATCAAGCTGATTTCTACTTCATGTGTTAACTAGGAATACTTCTTGATCTTCCTCTTGTGGGAGGATGAAATCCAACATTCTTTGTAATTCTACGACTTCTTCATCATCGGTTTGCCCTTCAATGACAATTTCCTCTTCCTCTTCCTCAGATTCAGCATTTGTTATAGCATTGGGTGGTCTTGAATCCATTGACAGGCCTCTTTTAAAAGCTTTGTAGGGCATTTTTGAAGAAGTTTCTGCTACTTTCTTTTTTATGTCGATCATTTCATTAGACATGGTCTTAAGAACTTTTTTCAATCCCTCCAAATCAAATGGATCTTTTGCTTGTTTCTTCTTGGACTCTTCTTTGAAGGTGACCTTCTTAGATTTCCGTTCTTCTATCGCGGATTTCTTCTCTAAGGCGATTATACGTTTCTCTACTACTATGGCTTCTTTCATGTTTTCGGCAAGGGTTATTTTATTAGCCCTGTCCACGAAGATTGCTATGTTCGATGGTAATGCAGTGATATACCATTCAAATCACACTTCCTCGCTGGGCTGGGAAGCAATAGGAATTTTGTTTAGAATTTTATTGAAACATAGATTGAAATCTTTGATCGGTTCTCTAGACTCTACCCTAAGGTTGGATAGGTCATTGATTAACGTTGTCGTAGACCTGTCGTCACCAAACTTGGTTAGAAATTGGTCTTGGAAGATGTCCCAACTGGTAATAGATCCATAGGGTAATGAAAAATACCACAATCCGGCTGTTCCTTGTAGGATATAAGGAAACAGTCGAACAACAACATCTTCCTACCTGCCTACCTCAGGATTGAACTTGGGCAGCCATTTCTCAGGATGGGCCGGTATTTGACTCAAGGGCACAGGCATTAAGACTGCCCCAGGATTGTTCCATGGAGACTGAGCCATTGCTGAACTGCTAACAGGGGGATTTACAGAAAATGATCCCTGTGGTTGAGAAGATGAGGTGATTATGATTGCAGATGATTGAGGAGGAGTTGTAGGGATCCCACTAGGTGGATTGATAATGGTCTGGGGTGGTGGAGTAGATGGTTGACTTCGTGATGGAGAGGTTGAGATGGATGACGTTGATGAAAGAGTCTCGTTGTCGAACCCTTTAGGTGACTTCCTTGCTCTTTTCCTTTTAGGAAGAGGTAGTTCAGTTGGTCGAACACCGAACTTTTCACTCTTAAGTTTGGTCAGGGGATGAGCAGGGTTATACTGTGACGTCACGCTGCCCTGAGATTTATCAGATCTTTGAGGGGAAATGGAAAATTGCTGAAGTTTATGAATCATAGATTCGACTTCAGGAGGTTCAATAACAGATTGTTCTAAAATGTCAGGATTTGTAGTAGCGGATGATGCTCTAGCGACTTCTAACTTTGGATTTAAGTGTAATGGAGAAGTCGGAGAAGATGGTGAGGGCGATTTACTCTCAGAATGGTATTTTGATTTGGATTTACTTGCCATTCATAGTTCAGGCCCTCCTTCTAGTGCCAAATATGTTGAAGGCCCCGAAAATCAGGTCGACAACAAGGGGGATAGCCGCCCGGTCTGGACCTTGGTTGGCAGCTCCTTATCCGTTTGGTATAACGGGTCTGACTGGGGATATGGGACTAGTTTCCCAATTCAGTGTGTGTGTGTGAGAAAGATGGGTGTTTCTGTTCTAAATGGAATAATTCTGTCTAATCTAATTCTATCCTATTGTATTCTAATAAACAGAAAAACATCGAAATTTATGCTAACCCGGGGTGTGATATTTCTTCTATGCGATCTAAAAAGATTTCAAACAATAACTGGTAATAAAGATCATTCAGTTATCATAAGAAAGGAATTCGTCATGAGCCTCAAGTGATGATTGATTTATCTCTCCTTGATTTAAAATCTACTAAGAGTACAGAAGTGCAACATCAGTAGCAGATATCAAATAAACCCTGTTCCATTAATTCACCAAAACCTCCTCTAAGGGTGCAAACGTGCATGTTCTGAGGACAAGTTTTTGATAAATTTCTGGACCCTTCTCTAAATGCATGAGAAGGGTTTAAATACTACTAACTAAATAACTTATTTACAGAAATTGAGGATTCGGTTTAAATGACCGTCCTCTTTCTAAGCAAAACTATTTTAAAATTAAATCTACTAACTATTTCTAAATCTACTCCTTAATGTCGCAAGCATTCAGTATTTTCCTGAGTAGAGTCGGCTGAATGTCTTCCACCTTTGGTTGAGTTAAGCAAACAGAATCGGTAAGAGCTGGCATTATCTTCTCAGTAAAATTAATGATATGCTTGAGAATCATCCAATGAATATGTACCATTACCATGTATGCCTGGTAAAAATCCCATTTCAACTTGGTTAACCTTTGGACTGCTTCTGCTTTTCCTTCAGTCTTCTGTTTCCAGTTTGCTTCTATCGCTGATTTCTTGAAATTTTCGGGGCTCGCAGGTAACTGAGCAACTAGGGACCTTCCTTTTCGAACAATTTTCCTTAGCGATGCGCGATTAGCTCTAAGCGCTAATCGTGTATCGGAAACTGCCTCTGTTTCTTGATCTGGGCTTCCTTGATGCGGTTTTTGCCTCTTGCGCCTTTTTCTCTCATTTGGTATAAAGCCCAAAATTTGTAAAAATAGTGGTTCCGTGAGCTCTTGACCCTGAGAATTAAACTGTCTGTTTCTGGTATCAGCGTCATTCAGTATCCATTCAACCATGGTTGTACATGCGAAATCTGTGATAGATGCCTCAGAAGAGTTCTGCGGCTCTTTTTCTTCATTGAATGGATTAAGTATGCCTTCTAAAATGTTCATTGGAGCGCTGCCTTCTCTCCTCGTTGTTTTCTGCATAGTGCCCTGTATAACGCTTCATCCTTCTTTCCTGCAGTTTACATTGAGGTAGAAGTAATGATAAAGGACTAGTGACAGGAAAACTTTTAAATGCCGAAGATATACAAGACATGCCACCTTATGTGAGCTATTTCTTAGAAAAAACACAACACCCTACTTCATTAACAACTGGAAATAACTCATTAATTCGCATTAAAATACATGACCAACTCTTGGCTAAAAAAATTTCTCGAACAATGAGCCAGATCCAACTGCGATGGAGGGGTCCCACGTTTTTTCTCTGCGAAGTCGCAGGTCGCAGTATCGCAATATCGCAATGTCATCATGCTGTTTTTATCGCAAGGTCGCAGTATCGCAACTTTGCAGCATCGCAGTATCGCGGTATCGCAATGTCGCAATATCATCATGCTGTTTTTATCGCAAGGTCACAGTATTGCAATGTCGTAATATCGCAATGTCGCAATATTGCAATGTTGCAATATCGCATATCGTTATAATTCTTATGTAATTCTTGTGATATTTGCGATGTGTGATATGCGATATCGCATATCGACGATTTTTTAAAGTTTTTTCAATGTGAGTGTTTCTTCAGTATATGCGATGCGATGAGGTTTCACGTCGCATTCTCACCTTTTGTCATTTTAACTCATTAGAAGGTGTATCCTATCATCCTTTGCGCGATGCAATATCCTTTAAGGAGTAAATTTAATTTTCTTCATTATGAAACTTAGGTTTTTTATATTTTTCAAGGTATTTTCCTAAGTCCATGATGTTGTAAGTTTCATCTAAAAAAGGAAAATGTAACACTAACTAATTTTTTTGAGGGTCCCCACTTATTTAGTATTAGAAATAATACTTCATAAGGAGGGGGGTTGTTGGTGGCCACAACAAGGTTCTAAATTTCGCAATCGAAGTTGGAATTGGAGTATCGAAGATAAAGAAGGAGCGAAGCATGTGAATGATTCCAAGTAGGCTTCATTTCTTCATATATTTATTTTAAGGAAAGAATTGGGTTCCCTATCCCTTTGTTGTTATAGGTTAGCCACCAAACCTAGGGGAGCTACCTTTGTCCTCAATCGTAAATCCTGCATAGCAAATTGGCAACTCCACTGGGGAACAATGTATTACCTTGGTGGCTCTTTTTTCCATTGTGTTTGATTACCTCTTTGATAGACCTTTGTTGCTTTACCCAACTAAGAAAAGACCTAGGAAGTGATTTCATTGAGTCTCTTTTGCAATTTTTATGTTTAATCCTCTATTCTTAGACCAATGCTCCCCCAGTGGCTCTGACAGAGTTTTTTGCCTCACCTGGGCCCACTCTGTATCAGTGTTGCAAAGCATTGGTGCCTTTTCTGCACCAGCGTTGGCCCCTGCTTTAGTAAAAAACTTTCTCTTGTTTTTTAGTGTCTCTTTGATCAACCTACTTCCAATTGACCTTCCCTAATTCTTGATTGTCTTGTCGTCTCTCTAAAGCTTCCATTTGGTTTGCATTTTTGTTTCGTTTCCTTTGGTAAGAATTGGTTTTTATTTTTCTTTGTTCTTCTGATTTTCTCCCTTGCAAACTATTTTTGTTTGATCATTTACCGCTTGAATGAATTTCTATTTTAGTCATCATTATGAAAAGTGCATTTGAATTAGTGATTAAACATTTTCATCTTAGCTTTCTTCATTTCTAAAATTATGTGTGTTGAAAAGAATTTTTTTTGCATTGACATTTAGGGATTTTCATGTGCATCGGAATAGTTACATTGAAAGGGGAATTGCATCTTGGATCATGTTTGATTCATGTTTTATGTTGCATATTGATTGTTTCTTCCCTTCCTTAGCTAGACTTTCATTGAAAGAGAAGGATTTCCATTTTCTCATGCTAGATTTTCATTTTTTGATATTCAGGTGACATTCGTGGTGAGCCCAAAACTTAAACTTAATCAAAGATAAACAACAAAATTTGTTGAAACGACCTAAGGAGCATTTGTAACATTAACACAAAAACTTAGAGGTCTAGGCTAGAGATGTGTTCTAAAGTCGTTAAACATAAGAGTTGTCGTTGTTTTCCATTGTTGCATCCCAGGGGTGATATCCCATTCCACATACGTAACTGTATAGGATCGTACTCCACGTACCTTTGGGTATATTGGATGGCACTCCACGTGTGAAAAGTATATGGAAACGCTATCATCGAATGGTTGTGCATTAGACAACACTACTATGGACTACATTCCCACATACCATCGAGTATATTTTGGGAGTCCCATATAGGTTTCTATCCATCTATAGGCAACCGAGTCGGCACCCCAGTATACCATGATACACCGAACATAGAATTCAGGGAGATTTCCCACATGTACGTTAAGTCCTTGGTTCAGTAAGGTATATATTATAGTTCACGGTTTCTTGGTAAACCTTTATGCCTAGTTACCCCTTTGTTTTATTTGTGTCTTTACTTTCTAAAATCAATTAATTGACCCTGAAACAACATCCTCTTCATGGAAAAATCCTTAGTAGATATTAGTTTGAGACTAATTGCAACAGCTCCTAAGACCACTAATCAAGGAAACCCCTATCATGGGAATCCTATTACTTTTCCTCCTTTTGGAAATATTGGTGCTCCTTAAATGGAAACATTGTCCTTTCCTAGATTTACCATTGGTTTTCTAGTTTGGTTATTTTCGACCTCCTTGGTTCTGAATGTCCAAAGTGCTTCTCAACCAAGTAGTCCTCCACCTGAACAATATCAATCTAAAGTTGATCCTAAAGTTGACGATTTTCCTTCTTTGCCTATTGTTTCTTTATCTCTTTCTTCCTCCTCACCTAGTGAAAGTATTGATTCTAGTAATGCGGAAGCTAAGAAGAAGAAGAAAGGGAATAAGAAGAATAAGAAGAAAAATAAGCAAGGGGGCAACCGAGAAACCATTGCTATGGATGCAACTAGTATGGACAAATATTCCAATCAACCTCATAAAGTTAAAATCACTTGCATGTTATGTAAGGGTGACCACCTTCTTAGAGATTGTCCTGGTATTCCAAAGGTATTAGAAGTCTGATCCACAGGCTCACATCAGCCTTTGTTGTCAACTTACAGAGATCATGTTGGTGACAAACCCTCAACTAGAAATAGTAATGTCCATGGGAAAAATGGTAAATTCAAATTTCCCTATAAGTTATGTGAAGGGAATCATCTTATTCACCTTTTTCCTTATATGGATGAATCCTCAAAAGTGTTGGAAATCCTTACAGCTTCATAGCCACAACTTTTAGCTGGTTACCAGAAGCTTTCTCCCAATCCTCTGCTAGTTGATGAAGTGATTGATTAGAACTGAATCCAATCAATTCGCTCTCTCTGAACGTGAATCCAATAAGGTTGTTCCTGACCAACCATTGGTTGAGAAAATGGTTGAATTGATTCCAACTTGAGTTGATCATACCTTTCCCATAGAGACTTAACTTCATACCACTCAGATTCTTCTTGTTTCTTCTAATTCTACTGGACAAGTGGGAATTTCTGTCATTCCCACGAAACCCCATCTAAGAAAACAAACCATTGGATTTGATTGGATTCAATTGACTGAACCTCTTCTACCTTCTTACATGCCTTTTAAGATCATGGTAAAGGTTTATGATAAGAACATCCATCGCACTATTATATATGAGGGAGCTTATGTTAGTATTCTATCCTCAATTGCTTGGCAAGCTTTGGCTTCCCCACAACTTATGTCCTCTGCTCCAAATCTATCAGCTTTTAATAGAATAACCAATCAACCCTTAGGGAACCTTCCTCCATTTCCTATTGCCTTGGGAGGAAACATTATGTGTATTGATGTTATGGTTGTTATGGGCCCTTTGGACATCAATTTTCTCCTCGGATGAGACTATGTTTATGTTATGAATGTTGTTGTGTCCACACTCTTTCTAGTGATATTCTTCCCACATGATGGAAGGATTGTGACTATCAATTATATTTCATTTGTTGGTCCTAATTTGACTACCAATCATCCTACTTCCCTAAGTGTTCTGAATGTGCAAGTGGTATCTTCCCCTCCACAAGTTAATTATGTCGCAACCTACCCTGTTCACATACCTACTGGCTAAGATGAGTCATTTATTACCTGCTCAACTTCTTACGACCTAGATCTAGTAGGTGATATAGTGCATCATTTACTGGGAGAATTGGAATATGATATGTCCATTGGATCCTTTGATCCCTTCCAAAGCGTTGTTCTCCCATCTGATGACAACCTCTTGGAAGCCATGGTCTCTTGGAGGCCATGATCTGATCTTGGAGCAGAGTTATTTATATTGTGTTAAGCCTGTTAAAAAATTAATCAAGGTTCTTTGGAGCAGAGTTCTTGTCTTTTGTCAAGCTCGTTAAAAAAGGAAGCAGATCCCCTTATAATATGATTCTTTTATTAGATCTCATAAATTCTGAGCCGATTCTTTCACTTGATCTCGTAAATGAACCTTCATTCCATCCACCTGTTAGTACCTAGTAGTCTACTTATGTGCATGAAATGAAGCTTGGGGGGCATGTACCTCAAATTGAGTCATTATTTTTAGGGCATGCAAACTTATTCCAAGCATAGTTTTTCTTTGTTTCAAGCTTGTGTAAAAATGAAACCAATTTCAAGTATATTTTCCCATGTTTCAAGCTTGCGTAAAAATGAAACCAATTTCAAGCATAGTTGCCCATATTTCAAGATTTTCTAAAAATGAAACCATTCCCATTTTATCCCTCATGATTTCCATCTTTACCAGGATATTTTTTCCATATAAGCCTTGGATTTTTCATTCCATCGTTACCATCTACTTGGTCATTTATACAACTTGTTCATCCAGAAGGAGTCCTCTTTCAACTCTTTTGAGACTCCCAAAATATGAGAAGATTGTAGGGCACTTGTCTTTTCGAACTCGTAAAAGTAAATGAAAATATGTCTATTCATTATAAGTTTAACCCTTTTCTGTACTGAGATAGACTATTTACGAAAAAGGAATACATTATTCGAACATGGTTAAGAGGTTCTCTTAAGTATCGTTTTCTACCTTTTCATATTCAAGAGATGATATATGAAAAGGGACATCTGGAGCTTTCTTTTTCACCTCTTTTTTCAAACTCTTTAAATATGAAAAATATGTCAAGTTTTACCTTTTCTCAACTCGTTAAAACATCAAATAGTGATGGACTTGTCTAACATGACAAGGTCGAAGCTCTCCTTTTCATGGTTTGTTAAATATACTCGGAGGGATTCATCTGAAGGGTGAAGTTACAGATAAAGCATATGTTATCCTCCTCAAGCTTGTTAACAAATAAAGAGGTACTAACTAGTATGGTTGGGGAAATTGGGAAAACAAGGTATTTCGTTTTTTAATGGAAATGATTCACTTTTGAACATGAGACTCTTGTTGGGTGTGGAGCTTGATTATCTTCTTTATTCAAAGATATCACCGCATTTCACCCCAGTTCATAATGTGGCGGCAATGTTGCCCGTAATATTTGCTCTGCAAGGGGAGTTCGGGGGGGCAGTTGCAATCTTTGGGAGCCCCCCCTATGGTGGAGATTGGGGTAAAAATAGATGTAAAATTTCCTTGTAAAATGTTGTAATTTCGTAGTCAATCTGGGTCGTTCATTAGGTGGAGATTTGACAGTATAAGTTATGTTTAATTTAAGGTTTTTCACCCAAGGCAACCCCTCGCTATATATGAGGGAATTTTATTGCATCTATGTAGATCTATATTCTGAGTGAGAAAGAGAGAGGATATTGTGTGAGAGAGAAGAGCGAATTACAACGAATCTGTTGTAGGTTGTATCTCTTCAATTTATTGGATAATATAAAAGGAAGGACTAGTTGTTTCCTGTGGACGTAGACCAAATTGGGTGAACCACGTATATCTGTGTCTCTCTTGTTTTATGCATTTTTTGTGTTTATATTTCTGCAATATATTTTATGTGTTCCATTCTTGTGTAATATATAATTTCTTAACAACTGGTATCAGAGCTGAAGGTATATTTGGCTGATAAAAGCGGAGGAGAGAAGGTCTCTGGTTCGAGTGGGAGCAATGGCGGAAGATGGTAGGTTTAGGGTCGAAACATTTAACGACCAAAAGTAACAGCTATGGAATATGCATATGGAAGATTATTTGTACCAGAAATATCTGTACCAACCATTGAGTAGAAAGACAAAGAAGTTGACAAGTATGATAGACACAGAATGGGATATTCTCGATAGAAAGGCACTTGGAACAATACGGCTGTGCCTAGCAGCATCAATAGCCTTTAATATTTCAATGGAAAAGATAACAGAGGGTTTAATGTCAACATTGGCCAAACTATATGAAAAACCCTCGGCCTCAAATAATGTATTTCTTATGAAGCGTTTATTTAATATGAAAATTTCAGAAGGTGGATCTCTTGTTGATCATTTAAATGAATTTAATACAGTTACGAGTCAGTTAAGTTCTGTAGGGGTAAATTTTGATGATGAAGTTAGCGCTCTGTTATTTCTGTGCTTATTTCCATAAAGTTGGAATGGTTTAGTTATGGCCATTAGTAACTTTGTCTCTCGATCTAGTACTTTAAATTTTGATAATGTTGTCAGTGCAATCCTTTGCGAGGAAATGCGATGGAAAATCTTCGGCGAGACATCAAGTAATGCTTTGATTGCAGAGACTAGGGGAAGAAAAATGGAAAGAGGAAAGAGCCTAGGATATCACAGTAAGTCAAGGAAAGGTAGATCCAAGTCCATATCGAGGATAATGTGCTAGAAATGTGGGAAGAAAGGACACCTGAAGAAAGACTGCAAGTCTCGGAAGGGAAAAGAAGGATACACGCAACAAGAAAACAATCATGAAGTGAATGTGATAGGTGATGTGTTGCAAGATACTTTGATTCTTTCATTAGAAAATATTATTGTTTTCTGGGTGGTAGATTTAGGGGCCTCATTCCATGGCACACCTGATAGGAAACATTTTCATGATTATGTTCAAGGATATTTTGGACAGATTCAATTGGGTGATGATAAACCCTGTAAAATCATTGGAATGGGTACAGTTTTCATAAAACAATGGAATGGAAATAAATGGCTATTGAAGGAGGTAAGGCATGCCCTAGACCTGAAGAAAAATCTAATTTCAATAGGGCAGTTGGGAGGTGAAGATTGTGTGACTACTTATACAGATAAAACCTGGAAGGTTTCTAAAGGATCCTTGGTAATAGCAAAAGGAGAAAAGGTTCCAATGGTATTTCTAATTATGTTAATTCTTTAACCTCTACATGAGAAGATACGACATTGTGGCATCATAGGCTTGGGAACATGAGTGAGAAGGGGATGCAGATTCTTCACTCAAGAAATTTGTTGCCAGGTTTGAAGCATGTTGATTTAAAATTCTGTGAGAATTTTGTTTATGGAAAATAGAAGAGATTTTGATTCCTCAGAGTTGAGAAAGTAAAGAAGAACGAAAAATTAGAGCTTGTGCATACATATGTATGGGGACCTGCTCATGTATCATCTCTTGGTGGCTCTCGTTATTATGTTACTTTTATTGATGATGAAACTAGAAAAACCTGGATTTATTGTATTCGAAATAAATATGATATATTTGATACTTTCAAGAAATGGAAAGCTTTGGTTGAAAATGAGACAGGAAAAAGGTTGAAGTGTCTCATATCAGATAATGGAGGTGAATATTGCAGGAAATAGTTTGATACGTATTGTTCAGAGAATGGAATTTGCAGAGAGAAGACAGTTCCAGGAACACCACAAGAAAATGGTGTGTTAGAAAGGATGAACATGAAAATCATGGAGCGTGCAGGATGCATGAGATTTCATGCAGGGTTTCCTTTACAATTTTGGGAAGATGTTGTAGATACTATTGTTTATCTAATAAACAGAGGGGCCTTCAAATTCCTTGGATGATGGTATTCCAGACGAGGCATGGACAGGTAAAAAGGTAAATTACTCGTTTTTAAAGACTTTTGGTTGTGAAGTGTTTGTCAACATTAATAAAGAAAATACAAAAACGTTTGAGGCAAAATCAAATAAATGTACCTTTGTTGGATATTGTGTTAATGATTTTGGTTATCACTTTTATGATTATGAAAAACACAAAATCATTAGGAGCAGAGATGTCATATTCAATGAAAAGGTTTTATATAAGGATCAGCTGCAAGAAAAGAAATAGGAAAAAGAAAATAGAGAATACACAGTGCTTGATGAGATCATAGAAAAAGTCAAGGTGCTTGAAAATCATAATGATCAATAGCTAGAAGAACAATAACAACCACAACAACAACAAGCACCTCAAATTCCTGAAAGTGGTGTTAGAAGATCTACCAGGATAGGTAGACCCCTGAATAATACTCTCCTTCAGTATATTATGTATTATTGACTGATTATGGTGAACCAGAAAGTTATGAAGAAGTACAGTAGGTAGAAACTAGGAAGAAGTGGGAGCAATCCATGAAAGAAGAGATGGACTCCTTATCACATAACCAGACTTGGGACTTAATCAGGTTTCCTGCAGGTAAAACAACATTCTAGAATAAATGGGTTTACAGGTTGAAGGAAGAATATGGAGGTAGAAAAAGGTATAAAGCTAGACTTGTGGTGAAGGGTTTGCATAGAAAAAGGGTATAGACTTTGATGAGATATTTTCTCCTGTTGTTAAAATGAATTCAATCAGAACTATTTTAAGTCTAGAAGCAGCTGAAGATTTGCATCTTGAGCAGTTAGATGTAAAGACAACCTTTCTCCATGGGGATTTGGAGGAAGAGATATATATGCAACAGCCACAAGGATATGTGGTAAAAGGGAAGGAGAAACTAGTGTGTAGGTTGAAGAAGAGCTTGTTTGGCTTAAAATAGGCTCCAAGGCAGTGGTATCTAAAATTTGGCAGGTTTATGTCTGAACAAGGTTATACTAGATGTCACTCTTATCATTATGTTTATCTCAAAAGGAAAAATGATGGCAGATATATTATATTATTATTGTATGTAGATGACATGATTGTTGCAGGTTCTAACATGCAGGAACTAAATGTGCTCAAAAGAAAATTGGAAAACTCATTTGCAATGAAGGATTTGGGTGTTGCAAAACAAATCCTTGGTATGAGAATAACTAGAGAGAGAAAGAATCGAAAATTAACATTGTCTCACAACGAGTACATAGAAAAGGTGTTGAAAAGATTTAATATGCAGAATGCAAAACCAGTTAGTATACCTTTGGCTAGTCATTTTAAACTAAGTAAGGAGGTGTGTCCCAAGACTCAGGAAGAAATGGCTTATATGTCTAAAGTTCCATATGCATCAGCAGTTGGAAGCATTGAAAAATGTGCAACAAGAAATACTAAATTTAGAAAGTGCTAAAAATAGCATGTCTAAAAATAGCAGTTTGGTCAATGAGCATTTTGGCCACCTTAGGTGAGAGGTGAAACTACTAAAAATAGAAACTTCTAAAAATAACATTTCTTTGTCCCTTCCTATTTATAGCAGTCCCTTGTCTATCTATAGGAAGTAAATTTGAATTTGGTCTTACCAGTAGTTTGGAATATTAATTAATTAATTCTCCATGATTTGATTAGTTAAGGAAAAGCAAACTTGAAGTCTTTGTGAGAACATGCAATTATTTCTTCACAAATTGGGGAATGTGTCCTTGATTTGCTCCACTGATTAAGGAATTAAGGATGAGTTCTATAATGGGAGGATCAATTGACTTATTTTAACTTAGTCAAGTCCAGTTAGATTAATTTAACAAGTTGTCAAATTAATGAGATATAGTTTGTTGATGCTTGCATGCATGTGACAACTATTATTTTCAGATAACTAAGTATTCACTCATGGATAACTGATGCATGTCAGTTCTGTCAGAGACCCAGTTGATATCAGAGAAGGGATAGTGTACTATCAATTGGATGAATAGTTTTCCTATAAAGGAAGCTCATCCATGATGAGGATTTATCTCCTTCAGGTTTTTGCAGTTATTTTAGAGGTCAGTGTTGTGTGTGAGGTGAGAATCACACTGGTTGCAGCTGGAGGACATAGGAAAAAATGTGCATATAAATAGGAGGCTTGCAGGGTAGAGGAGAAGGTTTGTGAGAAGCCTTTGACTGTCTATGAACATCAGAGGGATTGTAGAGAGAGCAGAATAGCTTGTGAGCTGATTCTTTTTGTAATCCAGAATATATTTCCACATGTATGATAATATAGAGTTGGGGTTTTAGGTTGAGGCTTTCCTCAACTAAATTCTTTTGTGTTATGTGTGTTTGATTCCTCCATATCAGTTATATGTGTTCTTATTGATGTTGCTCATGGTTGATTAAGCTTTCGCTAAATTGGTTGTAGAGGTAGGTCAAGTGTTTTGCTTTAGTACATTGCATTACCAAGTGATCTACAGGTGGAAAATTTCTACATGGTATCAGAGCTAGATGATTTGTAGAAAAAGTTTTACATGGTATCACAGCTAGCTGATTTGTAGAAAAATTCTACAAAATTTATACATGGTATCAGAGCAAAGGTGATCAAGGAAGAACATTATACTGAGAGGAGATTTCAAAGTTTTGAGTTTTGGGCCGAGATTTTGTAGAGCAGATCTGAAAATTTTTGTACAAAATTTTCAAAAACAAATAGCAGAAACAAATAGCAGATTTTGATTCCTTGCGGAAAAATACCCAAAATCAAAAAAAAAAAAATCGGCTGAATTGAAGTTCAGAGGAGGGAGATATCGCTGATTAAAAATCAACTCTTTTTCCAAAAATTTTGTGATGGTGGGAAATATGAAACAGATTGGTGTGCTAGCCAAGAACCTGTATGCACTTGAGGTACAAGATGCATGCAAAGCCTTGAGGAGCAAGGCAAAGGTTAGATACTTGGTGGTTGAGAGGGAGAGTAAATTACCGCTCAACATGCAGCACCAGAAGAAGTCTCAGACGATTGTAGAGGTGCCACGATTGGTGCAGCAACTTCAAGAGGTTGTGGAGCAGCCACAACAGGGGAAGCTGAGTGGATATTGAGTAGAGACATCTACTCATGAGGAGACCTCCAGTAGGGGGAAACACCAAGCCAGGTGGGCAGAGGGATCACATGCAACCATACCTCTAGGTAGGAGGTGGGGCGATATAGAGTGATCATCCCAAGGTGGAGGGGCAGGATCCTTGAGGTACCCAACCTCTTGGATGAGACCTTGCTACGGGAGCTTCAATGTGGAGTAGAAGGAACTGACTGATTAGGTAGACACAGATGCAGATGGAGCGGTAGAGAGAGCTACAATGTAGGGAATCCCATGACAGTGCAGAGCATGCAGGCTGCAGCAATGCGAGAGGCACAAGTGTGTTGCAAAGTGTAGGGTAGCACAAAGAAGGGTGTAACAGTGCGAGATGCATGGAGATGTTGCAATAGCGCAGATGTCAGAGAGGGAGCACTTGTCAGCAATAGGTAGAACTTTAGCATCACAGTATGTTTCTAGCCCAATAGAGAGGTTAGATGGGAGTGTTTTTTTGTTTTGAGGGTTTTAGGAGCAATCGGACTAGGTACATGTGTTGCATGTATAACATTCCAGAGGTACAGGATCGGGTTCGAGAGGAAGCCTTTCTTGTTGAGAGGGAGTGTTGAAAAATGTGCAACAAGAAATGCTAAATTTAGAAAGTGCTAAAAATAGTTCTACTAAAAATAGCATGTCTAAAAATAGCAGTTTGGCCAATGAGCATTTTTGCCACCTTGGGTGAGAGGTGAAATTGCTAAAAATAGAAACTTCTAAAAATAGCATTTCTGGATCCCTTCCTATTTATAGTAGTCCCTAGTCTATCTATAGGAAGTAAATTCGAATTTGGTCTTACCAATAGTTTGGAATATTAATTAATTAATTCTCCATGAGTTAATTAGTTAAGGAAAAGTAAATTTGAAGTCTTTGTGAGAACATGCAATTATTTCTCCATGAATTGGGGAATATGTCCTTGATTTGCTCCACTGATTGAGGAATTAAGGATGAGTTCTATAATGGGAGGACCTGTTGAATTAGTTTAACTTAGTCAAGTCTAGTTAGATTAATTTAACAAGTTGTTAAATTAATGAGATATAGTTTGTTGATGCTTGCATGAATGTAACAGCTATTATTTTCAGATAACTGAGTATTCGCACATGGATAACTTATGCATGTCAGTTCTGTCAGAGACCTAATTGAGATCAAAGAAGGGTCAGTGTACTATCAGTTGGATAAATATTTTTCCTATAAAGGAAGCTCATCCATGATGAGGATTTATCTCCTTCAGGTTTGTGCAGTTATTTCAAAGGTCAGTGTTGTGTGTGAGGTGAGAATCACACAAGTTGTAGCTGGAGGACCTAGGAAAAAATGTCCATAGAAATAGGAGGCTTGGAGGGCAGAGGAGAAGGTTTCTGAGAAGCCTTTGACTAGCTATGAGCAGCAGAGGGATTGCAGAGAGAGCAGGATAGCTTGTGAACTTATTCTTTTTATAATGCAGACTATATTTCCACTTGTATGATAATACAAAGTTGGGGTTTTAGGCTGAGGCTTTCCCAAGTAAATTCTTCTGTGTTATGTGTGTTTGATTTCTCCATATCAGTTATATGTGTTCTTATTGATGTTGCTCATGGTTGATTAAGCTTGTGCTAAATTGGTTGTAGAATTAGATCAAGTGCTTTTCTTTAGTACATTGCATTACCAAGTGATCTACAGGTGGGAAATTTCTACATGGTATTAGAGCTAGTTGACTTGTAGAAAAAGTTCTACATGGTATCATAGCTAGCTGATTTGTAGAAAAATTCTACATATGTATGCAATGGTCTACACAAGACCTGATATTTCAAATGCAATGGGAGTCGTAAGCTGGTACATCAAAAATCCAGGAAAAGAACACTGAATGGCGGTGAAGTGGATTCTTAGGTATTTGAGAGGTACCACAAATCAGGCATTATGCTTTGGTGGTACAAACATTGCTCTATAGGAATATGTTGATGCAGATATTGTGAGTGATAGAGATAAAAAAAGGAGCACAACAGGGTGTGTTTTTATTGTACGTGGAACAAGTTTCAGTTGGGCTTCAAAACTGCAAAGTGTTGTTGCACTCTCAACAATGGAAGCAGAGTATGTTGCTGCTACAAAGGCTAGTAAAGTAATGATTTGGTTACAAAGGTTTCTGGATGAATTGGGTAAGAAGCAGGAGTTGGGTAGGTTATACAATGGTATCCAGAGTGCGATACATCTTGCAAAGAACTCTGCATTTCATTCCAAGACTAAACATATACAACTCAAGTACCATTTCATACGGTCAGTGTTGGAAGATGGACAACTAAAGCTAGAAAAGATACACACTAGCTAGAATCCTGCAAATATGCTAACAAAAGTTGTAACTAGGGAGAAACTGAGATTCTACTTAGTTTCAATTAGTCTTCAAGTACGATGAAGAAAATGAGAAAAAACCACGTCCAAAGTGGAGTCATTGTCCAACAAATGAAGCAGCAGTGGAGTTGTTATAATCAGTCTCCAAGTGGGAGATTGTTGGGTGTGGAGCCTAATTAGCTTCTTTATTCAGAGGTATCACTGCATTGGACCCTAGTTCATAATGTGGTGGCAACGCCACCCATAAGATTTTCACTGCAAGCGGGGTCTAGGGGGGCAGTTGCGATCTTTGGGAGCCCCTGCCCCTAGTGAGGGATCGGGGATAGTGCCCCTGAAGCTGAAAGTAGATGTAATTTTTCCTTGTAAAATGTTGTAATTTTGAAGTCAATCTGGGCCATTCATTAGGCAAAGATTTGACGTTGAATTTATGTTTAATTTAGGATTTTTCGCCCTAGAAGGCAACCCCTCACTATATATGAGGGAAATGTATTACATCTATGTAGATCTATATTCTGAGTGAGAAAGAGAGAGGAGATTGTGTGAGAGTGAAGAGGGAATTACAATGGATATTCCATAGGTTGTATCTCTTCAGTTTACTAGATAATATAAAAGGAAAGACTAGCCGTTTCCCATGGACGTAGCCCAAATTGGGGAACCATGTATATATGTGTCTCTCTTGTTTTATGCATTTTCTATGTTTATATTTCTGCAATATATTTTATGTGTTCCATTGTTCTGTAATATATAATTTCCTAACAACTCTTCCACTTCATCTCCGTGGTTTTTGGGTGGGGTAATCTACATGTATTTTGGGTATCATACTATTTTCAAAGCCTCCATTTAAGTTTTGGGTCAATACTGCCAACTCCATTTAGTGTTGCCGGTGTGTTCAAAAGAATTCATTCAGTTAATATTCATTACAATACTATTAAGCCTTCATTCCATGCTTTCCTTTCCTAATCTAGTTCAATATCAGCATCATTCTATCTCAATCCTGATACACATTTCATGTTGTTGATGGGGGATACATTAGGGCCATGCTACAACGAGTAGCTTCCCATAGACATCAGCACATTATCCAAGAATTTGAATTAGAAATAACCCTTTGGTACATTGGTGCTTGCATACATCAATTCAAATTTTCCTCACTCTCAATGATAGGTTTACATCAATGGCCTTCAAACAAAAGACTTTGTGTGGTGTTCGACATCAACTCATACATTCATAGCATACATATTGTATTATAGTACCTCGAGAGACATTAACATCATCGATGGTTTCTCTCGCGTCTATTAATGGATTACATCATCGACTGGTAATGAAATGGTACCTACCATGTTCGAACATAGCTCATTGATTCACATGGTTAGACTCGTACGTTGGTTGGTCATGTGAAGGAAATAGAATAACAAAAATCTAGTTTCATCCATTTGGGTCATGATTCCAGGAGTGATACAAAGATCATAATGTATGATGTCCATGATCATACAGATAGTCATCCAGTCATAGGTCCACCAGTTATCATCTGTGGATGTTTATTTTTTTCATTTCAAATGTTACATTATCTTATGTGTGGAGTATGGGTATGCCTCCCTCAAAAAGAAAGATCTCATGATGAAAATGTATTGTAACAAATGAAGCTCGCCAGTTGTTCTTGATCTCAACTTGTCACAAGGTAAAACACTTCAGTTGTCATTCATCATTTTTTACTTTGCGGTTTCGGGGGCAATCTATTATAGGTCATTTTGTCACATCCAAACAATAGGCCTCCTATTGGGATCAATTAACATCATATTCCACCTTGTCATCATCTTGCATAAAGCCCTAAGAATGCCTCTTTCATTCCCCAGAGTTTCTGCCTAAAACTGCACCATCTGAGCTAGTCTTAGGACCAACGCTCCCTGGCCTCTTTTTGGATAGTGTTCACTTACAGATTGCTCCATTTTGGCTTGCGTTGATCACCTACAGGTTTCTCCCCTTTGCACCTGTGTTGGTTCTAGAAATTCAGGAAAAAGAGAGAAATTTTGTAAGCTTCCTCTTCCAGAAGCTTCCAAAATTTGTTATAACCTATTGTAGCTTTAGACGGAACCTTCAACGCAAGTGCTTCAGGGAACATAGAAAGCCTCCTAGAGACAACCTCTGGGTTGGTTGTAGACTAGTGCCTATGACATCTTAAATAGAGGAGTGCATGGAATATTATAACTGAGGTTTCTGTTGCACTCCAATTGTCACGTAGTTAAAAAAATTATAAGGGGGGGAGGGGGCTTGGTTCAATACTCTGTCATGTAGGTAAAAAAAGACGATACATGGATCCAAATGCTCAGGGGGTATATTGGGCCAAACATAAAGAGAAATGTCTAGTTCTGGTGCCTGACACACAACAACAAGCAACTTTATATTGAAGTTGTAATAAAGTGAAGAGGAGGAAATGAAGGAGGGTATTTGATGTGGAGGGATGTAGACAAGAAAAAATACTAAGAAATGATGTTCCAATAGAAATATGGAAGAGAGAAGATGTAGAAGAGAAGAGTACTTACTTAGGTTCCATACCAAATATAACATGGGTAACATTAGCGCTAAACAACAAAAGCAAATTAGGGCTCACACAGGTACTACAGGTTAATCAAATAACACAAGTAAATATGTCTTTTACACAGGTACTGTAGGTTATAGGCTAACATAATTAAATTTGTCTTATGCATAGGTATTGTTCGCTTATTTAATAGCTTAGGTAAATCCATGAATCAGAGGGAAAACAACAGATTCATCACACTATTTTAGAGAAGGAAAAACATATATGAAATGGGATTATAGAAGGGAAAACATATTGTGCGTTGATCTTCTTGGAATCACCAGGGAGTTTCATTAATCCAATATGAGTCCAACATACTAGTCCATTTACATTCATTCATATATCACTCAAGTCCCTCATGGGCAAGCAAGTAGAACCAAAGTGGAATCGCAGAAATCCTGACCAGTAGGTGAAGAATTACTGAACCATTCATCAATGTTTCTTCCCCATATTTATAAGAAGAGGGGGAGCGTGGATTATAGTTTACAAAATATATTTTCCTAAGCTCTAATTGTCTCATAGACTAGTTGTTTAGCCGTGCCAGGCTATGCTACCCAGAATGATTACAATCAGGATTTAATCCCTTCTTGGAAATAAACAGAAATTACATAAATAAAAGGAAAACTGGAGGATGATGGAGGAATAGGTCCTTATGTCATTCCTGTGAAAACCTCTGGTTAGGACACGTCTCTATAATCATGTGTCCCTCTAGATGCTTAGTTGGTCCCTGTCACTTTCACCTTAACTGCCAAAGTAGCTCATTCTCCGGAGTTGAGAGTGGGTAAATTGTGAATGTTTGCCTTAGAGTGGAAATGGAGCACCTCCCAACAATCCTTTTCTGTGTATAGGAGTGGAGCACCATGCCATGCCATTAAGCCTTCCTCATCCCCCTTTACTGGTTTACCGCTGCACCATACTTCATTCAATGCTTCAACTGTCGACCTATCCGCCTTCAATGCCATGTACCATGCACTTGGGGCCTTACGGCAGCAAGACTTTTCCTCTTAAATCAGTATTTAAAGGGTGGGACCTTCTGACCCACTTTAGCCCCTTTACTTCTGCCACACTTTGTAATTTTCTTCATATGACTGGGGGTTGAACCAAGTGGTTAGCTTGAAGGTGCTAGAGCCTTTAAAATCCTATCCAGGGGCCTTTTTCCTTTAATACCTGAAATCCCGCACTTCAGCGATTTTTGATGTTGGCCATCGATATTTCCTCTTGACCCTTGTGATCGTTGATCAGTGAGGTCGGGCTTACCGAAGGCATTGAAATTTCAATACGGGAGAGGGAGACCCTTTACCTCCCTTTATAGCGCTGACAATTGTCTGGACGTAAAATCATTATAAGATAGAACACATGAAATATCGCATCCGGGAGGATCCCTCGCATATCGTAATTGCAAGCCTAGAGGGACTACAGTGGAGGAGGGACTTGACTTGTGTGATCACCGATATGTGATTGCGATGGATGACATCATCACTACCACATGTCACGCTATGAGTGGTGACATGTGTCACCTAGAAATGGCCCCTTAGGACCTTGAAAATGCTAAATGTACGTGACATGTGTCCTCCATACTGCCATGTCCTAATGATGTCAACTGCCATGTCATTTATGAGGACCAATTATAGTCCGCCACATGGCCCCCTGGAGGAGAGAGAAAAAGGCTTGCTCATCCTTGTTTTGTATTGATTTCCTTTGTTAAATATTTTTGGCCTTCCCCGACGATTTAACACTATATGCCCAGTTTTTGGTGATTCATGCGATATTGGCATTCGGCGATGATTTTGGCCCTGTGCTTGTGTGCACCCCTTTGTGCCTGCAATCACCGATCTACAATTTCGACGTTCAGCATCATGAACCACCGATTAATCGTAAGCCTGTGCCCGAGACCCCACAGATAGCTGATTTTTCGATATCGCAGGACTATGCGACTTCATGTTTGCAATATCGTGAGACTACAATGATGCAGGACTACAAGATTGTGATATCATAGGACTGTGTTGATGTGGGATTGCACGATGCAAGACTGTGGGATCCCCGATATGCGGGACTGCGATATCGTGGGATAATTTGATGGATTGTGCCGGGGGCCGGACCAGTTGGAAATTTGCGATATAGGTGATGAGTTCCCAAACCTATGATATGCTTTTATTTTTCATTTCAAGGCAACAGAACCCCCATCTTCAATCTGCTCTAACTTCTGATCCAGAAGCCCATTTTTGGACTTTAACTTCTGATTCAAAAGTTCATTTTTGGACCTCCATATACCATTGGAAAACTTGTTCTGAGCACTATGCGATGAGGATGGTCCGATTAATATTGGAGAGCCTATGTGGCTTAGAAGGCGGCTTAATGTATAATTTCCTGCAAATTCTCTACAAATCTCCCTCTGAGATCTATGTAGAAAATTTGATTGTAGATTAACTCGATAATGTAATATACCAAAGAAAAATACTATAATCTACTTCTACTATCAAACTTTCGAAAGCTTAAAGATCAAGCTGAACCAAAGCTGAACACATATAACCATAATAAGAAGAGTCAATATACATGAAACATAGAAAATACTCAAGGGAAAGCCTCAGCTAAAAATCCCACTATCTGTATTATCATACAAGGTGGAAATACATTAGAATTACACAAAGCTTTAGCTCTCACAACAAGCCACCTCTTAGTGCAATCCTCCTGGATGCTCACAGGCAAACAAGGCTTCTCACAAACCTTCTCCTTAGCCCTCCAAGCCTCCTATTTCCTTGTACAGTTTCTCTTGGGTGATCCTATTGTTATCAAGTGTAACACTGATCTCACACTTTGTAAAACTGCAAAATCGTCAAGGAACCTTACCTTGAGTGCATGGATGAGTTTCCTTTATAGGAAAACACATGCAAATGATAGTAACTTGTCCTTGACATTTAGCTTAATTGGGTCTTTCTCAGAATAGACATGCATGAGTTTCTGATGAGAGAATCTTCAGTTATCTGGAGTACACTTGTTGAGTGCATGCATGCACCAACTGACTGATAACTAACAATTAGTTCCTCAAATAGTTTGGAACTAATTTAACTGGAATTAACTCAGTAAACTGAGTTAACTAATTACAACTCAAGTATAAATCAATCTTATCTCCTTAATTAAGGAATAATCTCCTTAATTTAACGGATAACTGTTGCATGACTTCACAAAGACTTCTAACTTGAATTTCTTCAACTAATTAACTCAAGATGAATTAATTAATTAATTTCCAAGTAGCCGGTGATATTAAATTCAAATTTTAATTCACAATTTTAATTCAAGGACAAGTTAAAATTGGAATATTCTGGATTCTATTTTTATCATTTCTTGTTGCTATTTTCAACACTCCCTCTCAACAAGAAAGGAATTCAACTCGATCTCGATCCTGAACCTTTGGAATGTTATGCATGCAACACTTCTCTCTAGTGTTGTTGCTCCAACAACTCCAGAAATAAAAAACATCCAACCTGAATCAATATGATGCATCTATCATCAAAGTCTCTGACTTCTATTGCCTATGTCGACTGAAAACTTTGCGCTTTGGTTGACTCTGCCTTTCTGCACTATTGTCAATCCTTTTTTGTGCTCTTCAGTATTTGACTACTCTAGCCTCTATCTCTTTGATTTCTTGTTGCATCAATCCCATTGATTCCTCCCATTACTATGTACTTTGGGCTCCCGTAGCAAGGTGTGATCCATGAAATAAAACCTCTCAATGGAACCTGCCTAATTTCATCCTTCTTGGGACTATCACTTCACATCGCCCCACCTCACACCTAGAGGTATGGCTGCATGTGATCCCTCTTCCCACTTGGCTCGAAATTTCCCCGTACTGGAGGTCTCTACATGAGTGGATGCCTCCACTTGATCTCCTTTCAGCATCTCCAATTGTGGCTCCTTCACAATTGTCTAAGACTTTTTCTGGGACTGCATGTTGAGAGGTAATTTACTCTCCCTCTCAACCACCAGTCTCTAACATTTTCCTTGCTCCTCAAGGCTTTGCATGCATCTTGAACCTCAAGTGCATACAATATCTTAACTCGTGAACCGATCTGTTTCACCTATCTCGTGGTGATGTGTCTAAGGAAAACCTTTCCCTTATTGAAGACAACATCGTAGCCTTTGTCCTCCAACATCATGACCAATACCAAGTTCTTCTTTAGTCCAGGCACATACTTCACATCTAACAAGGTGATAAAAGATCCATGCTCCCTCTGAAAAGAAACTGTGCCCACTCTGGAAACACTAAAACTTTCGTCGTCACCCATCTCTCTGCGCAACTTGATGTCTTTCTCTTCCAATGTACTAAATAAACTTTTATGGCTGGTCATGTGGAATGAGGCTCCACTGTCAAGATACCAACCACAATCCATCATTGATGACACCATGCATGCGATGAGAGTGAAGTCCATTTTGAACTGAGAGGCTAATGCCTCACCTTCAGATCCTTCTAAGGATCCCTTCTTGGACTTCTTCGATGGGAAATTAGTTACATAATGACCCATTTTGTGACAATTAAAGCATCTAACTTTATACTTGTCAACCTTCTTCCTTCTATGAGAATAATTTGATTCAGAATGGGATGCCTTCCCCTTCCCTTTCCTTTCCTTACTTGCTAAGGCCAGATTTTCTTCATCATCATCCTTGGATGAAGAACCATCTCATGTGCTCCTCCTGATCTCCTTGTACATGAGATCCGACCACAATTGTTCCCAATTCGATAGTTTCTCCCTTCCATTCACAAAGTCTTAGTAGCTATTCCATCTCTTTGGAAGGCCAAGGAGAGCGAGGCTCACCATATCATCATCGACAATAGTTATTCCCACACTTCCAATCTCATCTCTGCAAATGGTGAGCTTGTTCAGATATGTGGAAATAGTATCTCCGTTCTCCATCTTGATTCTTCGAAGCTTATCCTTGAGTTCCAATTTCCTCTCGTCACTACTGTTCTGGTAGAGGTCCTTCAATGTCTTCCACATTGAATATGGAGTATCCTTCCCATGGAGACTCGATACAATATGGTCTCGAACTCCCTCAAGGATGATCCATCTCGCCCTTGCCACACACTTCTTCCACTCAGCCAAATCTTGTGCATTAGTTGAACCTGGCTTTGAGATTTCTTGATCAATGAAATCCTTCAAGACGTTGTCTTCTAATATAGCCTCCGTGTGATCCTTCCATGCTATGTAATTTGAGCTGCCTTCCAAGGCATACTCGAGTCTCAAGCCATAGAACACCATTGGCCAGCCTTGAAGTATGATAAGAATTCGATTTGCATCTGCAACCCCAAACTTCAAACTTCGAATTCTCTTCTCCATATATTGTTCATAGCTTCGATAAACTAAGCTCCGATACCATGTATAATTTCTTGCAAATTCTCTACAAATCTACCTTTTAGATCTATGTAGAAAATTTGACTGTAGATTAACTCGATAATGCAATATACCAAAGCAAAATACTATAATCTACTTCTACTATCAAACTTGCGGAAGCTTAAAGATCAAGTTGAATCAAAGCTGAACACATATAACCATAAGAAGAAGATCAATACACATGAAACCCAAAAAATACTTAGGGGAAAGCCTCATCTAAAAACCCCACTATCTGTACTATCATACAAGGTGGAAATACATCAGAATTATACAAAGTTTTAGCTCTCATAGCTAGCCAGCTGTCAGTACAATCCTTTTGGATGCTCACAAGCAAACATGACTTCTCACAAACCTTCTCCTCAACTCTCCAAGCCTCCTATTTCCTTGCGCAGTTTCTCCTCGGTGATCCTTCTGTTACCAAGTGTAACATTGATCACTCATATTGATCTCACACCCTGTAAAACTATGCAATCCTCAAGGAACCTTACCTTGACTGCATGGATGAGTTTCCTTTATAGGAAAACACATGCAACTGGTAGTAAACTCTCCTTGACATTTAGCTCAACTCGGCCTTTCTCAGAATATACATGCGTGAGTTTCTGATGAGAGAATCTTCAGTTATCTGGAGTAAACTTGTTGAGTGCATGCATGCATCAACTGATTGATAAATCACAATTAGTTCCTCAAACAATTTGGAACTAATTTAACTAGACTTAACTCAGTAAACTGAATTAACTAATTACAACTCAAATATAACTCAATCTTATCTCCTTAATTAAGGGATAATCTCCTTAATTTAAGGGACAACTGTTGCATGACTTCACAAAGACTTCTAACTTGAATTTCTCCAACTAATTAACTCAAGATGAATTAATTATTTATTTTCCAAGCAATTGGTGAGATTAAATTCAAATTTTAATTCACAATTTTAATTCAAGGACAAATAAAATTGGAATATTCTGGATTCTATTTTTATCATTTCAACACTTAAATATTCACTTCTCTTTCTTACCCTTCTCACAGCTGAAAACACATTTAGCGGTGAGTGAAAACATAAGCATTTACCTCAAATATAACATTTAGATCTTATCCTACCCTACTTTAGAGTTTCAAATGTGTATCCTTTGATTCCATCCTCCCATTAAAGGTGTATCTAAAACCTTAGATTGGTAATTGGTTAAGAACTCTCAACTTACCTCACTCCTCTATATATTTACAGACTTAAATATTCAAGAGGTTGGATTTTGGAGAGTGATTATACACTTATGTTGTTTTTGTAATACGTTTCATTTCATGCATTTAGGATGATTGGGGGTGCACATTGTGACAAGGAAAGGACAAGTTAGCGTGGAGGATCTCTTCTACAATATCAACATCTATTTATGGTTGTAACTCCTTCCATTTATATTAATGCAAATAATTATCTGTTTTCCTATATGTGATGTTGTTATTTCATGTATTTAAATACCATGTTGATCTATTGAATAAAGTATTTAGATGATACTGCATAGATCTCGTAGTTTCTTGGCTTGTGTTATTTGACGGTGGATGTTCTAATTTTGGCAATTAGAGCTAGAATTGGAGAATTCAAGATAAATAAGGAGCAAAGCATGCGAAAGATTCTAGGTAGGCTTCATTATGTGATATATTTACTGTAAGGAAAGCATTGGGTTACTTGTCCCTCTATTGTTCTAGGTTAGCCACCAAACCTAAGGGAGATACTTTTGTCTGCAATCGTAAATCCCACATAACAAAAGTGATAATCTCTAATAGCATCACAAAATTTATAGGGAAGGGCCACCAATATGTAGTTTCACAATTGGGTTCATTATATGTTCAAACATCTATATCCTCTACCCCATTGGATCTCCAAAAACTTATCAACAATCATGTGAAGGAATTTGGAGAAATACCTAAGGGTATTCCACCTATCTGAGATCATGATCATCCTATTCATTTGGAACCTAGAAGTGTACCAACTAACATTAGACCTCACAAATATCCACATTAATAAAAGAGTGAGATTAAACATGTGATTCAAGAAATATTAGAGGCAAGCATCATTATACGTAGCCAAAGTGCTTTCTCTTCACTAGTAGTGATGCTTATAAAAAAAGATGGTTCATGGCACGTGTCTATATTATAGAAAACTCAACAAAATGAAAATGAAAGATACATTTTCCATTCCCATTATTGATGAATTATTAGATGAATTTCATAGAGTAATTTTATTTAATAATTTGGATCTTCATTATAGATATCATCAAATTAGAATGAGGCAAGATGACATTTAGGAAACAACCTTTAGAACTCGTGAAGGTCATTACGAGTTTTGGTTATTCCATTTGGACTTACAAATCCACCTTCAACATTTCAAAGATGAATTCTATTTTCAAAACCTTCCTTAGAAAATTTGTGCTAATATCTTTCTATTCCATATTAATCTACAATGAATCTTGGGAAAAGCATGTACAACATGTTGACAGGGTCTTGACACTATTGGAAGACCAACACCTATACGCAAATACTTCCAAGCATGCCTTTGGGGTACAAGAAGAAAAATATTTGGGTCATATTGTATCACATGATGGTGTCAAGGTCGATTCTAACAAAATCAAAGCTATGAGGGAATGACCAATCCCTAATACCTTGAAGCAACTTACAGTAGTTTTAGGATTGACATGATATTACCATAAGTTCATCAAGAATTATGGTCAAATAGTAACACCTATAACAAAATTATTGAATAAGGAAACATTTTCTTGTGTCACTTGTTCATCCCTTTCCTTTCAGTAAGTTTGTATGTCTATCTGTTCGTCAGTTCGTATCTGTTCGTAAGCATGTATGTCTCTCTTCCTTCCTTCCTGTTCGTTAGAAGTAAAACAAAGAGTCTTCGTAGAATTTTCTATCTCTTTTCCAATATCCGCTTGTTATGCGGAGTAAGATCTCTTTTCCGATATCGGCATATCTGCATTATGAATGCATCTGCCTACGTTCGTTTGTATATCATCCCCCCTTGGGTTCATCTGTGGATCTTGTCTCACTGAGTTCATGTTCTGCCCTTGGGGTCTAAGTAAATGGGTTGTGTTGGCTCACTTGAGTAACTGGTAAAGCTTGGCTCACTCAGTGCTTAGTATCCAGAATCTCCTACTTGTAGCCTGCACCACCGGGATTCCCTGTGGAGTGTGTTTCTTCAAGCCATGGCATTGGTGTAGTTTTGATGCAGGAAGAAAGGACCCTTGCCTTTGAAAATACCAAACAAAAAGGAAAGAACTTACTTAGACCCATCTATGAAAAATAAATGTTGGACATACTACATGCATTTCAAAATGGTGTCCACACCTAATAGGAAGACACTTCAAAGTAAAAATAGATCATGATAGTTGGAAGTACTTCTTGGAGAAAATACTTTCTTCATAACAAAAAAAGAAATGGGTCACAAATATCATGGGTTACGAATTTTAAATTATTTACAAAAAAGGGAAAATTAAATATTGTGGTAAATGCACTCTCATGGAAAGAGGAAGACACAAATGGTTTAATATGATCTATTTCCATTCCCAAATATGATTGGGTGGAGGAAGTAAGGATATAATGGTAGCAAGATGAGAAGATATGCAAGATCATTCTGTTATGAAACTAACTCAAGAAAAATATAGAAAAGATAGATCCACGCCTTAGAATTCAGCCTCTTTGAGGGGGCAACCTCCTTTACATTACATAAATGAACAATTCTTGGATGATACAAAT
>APFE031158290.1:71249-89906 GCA_000404065.3 Pinus taeda | reverse complement strand
GTAATTCATCAATGATAGGAATGGGAAACTTATCTTTAATAGTGAGCTTGTTGAGCTCCCTATAATCCCGACACATGTGCCATGATCCATCCTTCTTACTACTAGAGAAGACAAAGAAATTTGACTCGGTTGAATTATACTAGCCTCTAGCATTTCTGCAACCATACATTCAATTTCACTCTTTTGGGCATAGGGATATCTGTACGACCTGATGTTTGGAGGAACACTTTTTGGAATCATATGAATAGCACGATCATGATCACGAATAGGTGGGAGACCTTTGGGAGTCTCAAATACCTTGGAATGATTTTCCAAGACTTTTTGGAGATCTGGAGAAATAGATAATTCCAGTGTGGAAACATCTAGTGAACATAATTGTGCAATTACACCTTTTCATTCCTTTTTTAGAATCTTTGTCATACCGATAGATCTGATTATCTTTCCTGGTTTCCCTGCAATACCCCTTAATTCAACTTCCTTTCCTTCCACAGAAAATTTCATGAAAAGTTCTTGAAAATTAAAATATTGTACCCAAGGATTGTAGCCATTGGACTCCTAGTACAACATCAACACCTCCCATTGGAATGGAAAGCATTGGGCTAGTCAATACATAATCTCCCATGGATAGCTTGATATTATGGCACTTTCTAGAGCAATTTATCGTTCCTCCATTTTCAACCATCACTTGACACTCTGGTGCTGGATATAGGAAGCAATTAAATTCTTTTGCTATCTTACAATGAATAAAATTGTGAGTACTTCCTGAATTAATCAACACTATTACCTTTTTCTTCTTGATTTGTCCTTCTATCTTGATGGTTTGAGGAGTGGTAATTCCCGCCAATGCATTACAAGATATGGTCAGATTCATTTGTTCTTCATCTAGGCTTTGTTCCTAGAGTATATCCTCTTCTTTTGACCTTTCTTGCTCCTTTTCTTCTTCCTCTTCACAATCTATGTAGAATAATTTCTTCTCAGCACACTTATGACCTTTAGTGTATTTGCTATCACAACTGTAACAAAGCCCTTTTGCTCTTTTTTCTTCCAATTGTTGTGGTGTCAACCTTATAGGTTGTGGAAGACTAGGGGCAACCAAACTTCCGTCTTTATAGTTGTGAGTGGTATGCTTCCTGGTTGCCATAATTTGCTTTCCATTTTTCTTGCTAACCTGAATGCCTTCTCTAATGAATCAGGTTCCCAAAGGCGAACATCATGTTGGATATTATCCTTTAAAGACCCTATGAACACATCAATCCTATGCTCCTCTGGAATATTTTTTACCCTTATGTTCAATTTTTGGAACTCCTCAATGTGCTCCATTATTGAACCCTTTTGTTTGAGACTTATCAATTGGCTAAAAAAATTGTTTCTTTTTGTATCCTCATAATGTTCTATCAATTCTTCCGTAAAAATTGCCCAAGTGATAAATTATTTACGAGAGCAAAGCCATTGATACCATACAAATTGATTTGGTTCCAAATATGAAGTTGCAATATGTACCTTTTGTGTGTTTTGCACATTATTGAGATCGAAAATTTGTTCCATCTATAATATCCATGTTGCGAGATCCTTGCCATCAAACTTCCTCATATCTATTTTTGAAATATGGTGCATCTTCGATCCAACATTAGAGTCTATGAAATCATGATTAACATTTCCTTTGTTTGCATCATGAGTTTCATTTACTCCCCTTTTACCATTAGTAAGTATTTCTTGTAGAAAATTTGTCAAATCTTCCTTCAAATATGTCATTTCTGTCTTCAACTCTATCTTCAACTCTATATTCAAATCATCCATCTTAGATTCCATGCCCTTTATCTTAGATTCCACGCCATTTATCTTAGCTTCGGTTAGCTTTTGTGAGCGTGACATTTGTTGCACTTGTTCTTGTAATTTTGATATATCATGTAGCATTTATTCCTCTTCTTCATGAGTCATGCTAGAGCTTTCAAGTTCCTTACTAGGTGTTTCCATTTTCTTTCCTCGGGGAATCAGTTACCGATAAAATTCTCTACTATGCCCTTTGAATTCCTTCAAAATAAATTTTCAAACCAATCTTAAGCAAAAATTTAAAAGAATCTACACACCTTTTTTCACTTTGTAGGAGCTCAATATTGCCTCTGATGTATCTCTGTAATTTCGGATCATCTAGTTCTGAAATTGCAATTTGAAGTAGCCCTCTGTGTTCTCTTTCCAATGCCACCAGTCTGATGCAAATTGGATTCTCCAAGGAAGAGTTATGCAAAATCTCCCATAGTGACCTACTTATAGACTAGTTCATTAGAGTGAACTTGTATGACGTACCACGAGTCACTGTTTCAACCTTTGGCTCTAAACAAATACATACAAGAAACTACAGTCCGTTATCTTTCTGCGCCTTCTTACGAAATTTCAATCTGATGCTCAGAGAGAAAGTTATGACGATTTTCCGCAGGTCACCTGTTTAGAATGTAATTCAGGAGTCTGCAAGAAGACCAACTTCCTCAGATCATAACTACGCAAATATATCGAAAAAAAAGTTCCGAAATTCATACCCGAGCTTCAGCGCGATTTCTTCTCAAATGGGTTTTTTTTTAGCTTCTGAAATATCGCAGAAAAAATGTTATAGCAAAAATTCCACGATGACCTGTTTGGAGCAGCGAAACCCTAGAATGCAAAGCTCTGATACCAAATGTTATGAAACCAGCTCAAGAAAAAGATATAAAAGATAGATCCACGCCTTAGAATTCAGCCTCTTCGAGGGGGCAACCTCCTTTACATTACATAAATGAACAATTCTTGGATGATACAAATGAAAAAACCTCCTTTCTTTATATAGGAGTCTAAGGAGTTACAATATAACCCAGCCGACCTAACAATAATAATATAAAGCCACAAAAACAACAATAGAGGGATTCTATGGGGCACAGTAATAACAATATGGGGACAATAGGGGCACAAAAATATTAATAAGGGGTACAACTACAATAGTAATGGGGTAATCACTAGCAATATAGGGACTCAACACATTCAATAGCTATAGGAGGATCTGGATGCAATAGAAACAATAATGTGGAAAAATGATTGTTTATGGTATCAAGATCACTTATACTTATGCAAGAATTATAAACTCAAAAAAAGGGTCATTTTAGAATTAAACACTTCTCTTGTAAGAGGAAATTCATGGTTCTTAATGACAAACCATATGATCAATAAATATTTTTTTTGGGAAGGTCTTAAAGAATATGCGTGGAAGTTTGTGGCAGAGTATGTCGTATACCAACAAAATAAAGGAGTCACTATCAAGACCCTATGGATCCTTAAAACATTAACCATACCAAGCCAACATTGGGAAGATGTTTCAATTTATTTTATTATAAGTTTTTACAAATATTTTTCCTCCAATGATATTTTGCACCCACAAACCTATTGATGGCTTGTGACTGAAAGTAGTATTCACAACCTATCTATCCCACTCTCACACATATTTAAGGAAAGAAAATAGCAAGAGGATGGTGCACCTTCTATTAAGAGGCAGATGCTTGAGGAAGCCAACTAGATGATGTTTTAGATATTTTCACTCCTAATTTCCCTAAATTAAATATCTATACATAGATAATCGCCTACGAGATGGATATTCCTACAACACCCATTAGCATTAGCATGAAACCATAATTAAAATACATTCACATTAACAAATAGAAATACATTGATTTGGTGGGGGAAAGAATCAATTTATTATATTATACCATGTTGTACATTCATCTCTCCTCTATAGTCCTAGTCCTTTTTCTCCCTCTCACCAAAACTCGTTGTTAATGCATAATGTTTGTGGCTTATTGCAAGAAGCGCACTAGTTCATATTTCGGCAAAAAATCGTTATCATAGAAATTTCCTCCTTTATTCCATGGATGGAATTACTTTATAAATAGCTTAGAGGAGTGATAGTTAATTGAACCTATAAACTTTGTTGATATTTATTTATATCTTCCTGTCATATTTATCCTCACAAATGATCAACTTTGACCTTATTTTCACTTATCCATTCATGCTTCTGCTTCATTTCCATTTTTTACTGCAACTAGAGAACTATTTGAGACTTTCAATTTGTTGTTAGGTCCCTATACTACTAGTGTAACCCCTTATTGTTATTAGTACAATCCCCTTATTATATTGTTGTGCCCATGTAGCCCCCATATTGTTATTATTGTACCCCATAGAAGCCCACTATTGTTATTATTGTGCCCTTACATTATTATTGTTATGTTGGCTCTGATTATATTATGACCCCTTAGACTCATATATATAGAAAGGATGTCTTGTCATTTGTATCATTCAAGAATTTTTCATTTGCGTAATGTAAAGGAGGTTTCCCCCTCGAAGAGGCTAAATTATAAGGTGTTGGTCTATCTTTTCTATCTTTTTGTGAGCTAGTTTCATGACATTTGGTATCAGAGCTTTGGATTCTAGGGTTTCACTGCTCCAAACAGATCATTGTGGCATTTTCTCTATAATGTTTTTTTTGCGATGTTTCAGAAGCTAAAAGAAAAACCCATTTGAGAAGAAATCGCTCTAAACCTCAGGTCTGAATTTCATATCTTTTCTCGCTATATTTTCAGAGATATTATTTGAGGAAATTAGGGTTTTTGCAAGCTCCAAAATTTCATCTAAAACAGGTCATCATGGAATTTTCACTATAACGTTTTTTCTACGAAGTTTCAAAAGCTAAAAAAATAAAAAACCATTTTAGAAGAGATCAGTCTAAACCTTGGGTCCAAATTTAAGATCTTGGCTCGCTATATTTTCAGATATATGATCTGAGGAAGTTACAGGTTTTGTAGACTCCCAAATTAAATCCTAAACATGTGACCTTGGGAAAATCATCATAATTTTCTCTCTGAGCATCAAATTGAAATTTCGTAGGAATTTACAGAAAGAGGACGGAATATATTTTGTTTTGGTATAATTTTTAGAACCTAAGGTTGAAACAGTGATACATAGAATGTCATATAAGTTAACTCTATGGAACTAGTCTATAATTAGGTCATCGCAGGAGATTGGGAATAAATCTTTCTTCAGGAATCCAATTGTGATTAGACTTACAGAGTTAGAAAGAGGACCCATAGGGCTATTACGAACCAAAATTTCAGAACTTAAAGATCCAAAAGTACAGAGTTACAGTCGTTTCAAGATCAAACTTCTAAAATCAAGAAAAATCGAGATGAGGAAGTTTGATGGAAAGGATCTGGTAAATTGGATACTATAGATGGAGAAATATTTTCATCTACATGGTGTAACACTATTACAAAAGGTATGTATTGCATCTAATTATTTAGAATTGAATCAATTTTTATGGTAGAAAGGGCTTTGTTCTCATAAATCACTTGTCACGTGGTAAATTTCACAGAGAAAATGATAGCACATTATGAGGGCACAAAGAGAAACACCTTCTTTAGCCAATTGATAAATATCAAACAAAAGGGTTCAATGGTACAACATATTGAGGACTTCCAAAAATTGAATATAAGGGTAAATGATATTCCAAAGAAGAAAATGGTTGATGCCTTCATAGGGACTTTAAAGGATAACCTTCAGCACGAGGTTTGTCTTTGGGAACTTGATTCACTGGGGAAGGCAATCAGGTTGGTAAGAAAAATTGAAAGTGAAATTATGGAAACAAGGAATCCCACCACTCATGACTATAATTATGGAAGTGTTTTTTCTCTTAGCCTTCCACAACCTACAAGGTTTACACCACAACAATTGGATGAAAAAAAGAGAAAAAGGGCTTTGTTACAATTGTGATGGCAAATACACTAAAGGTCACAAGTGTGCTGAGAAGAAATTATTTTACATAGATTATGAAGAGGAGGAAGTTAAGGTTCAAGAGGTGAAAGATCACATCAATAAAGAAGAAATGAATCCGGCCATATCTTGTAATGCATTGGCCGAAATTACCACTCCTCAAACTATCAATATAGAAGAACAGGTCAAGAAGAAAAATGTTCAAGAAGTGAAAGATCACATCGAGCATCAAGAAATGAATCCGACCATATCTTGTAATGCATTGGAAGAAATTACCACTCCTCAAACTATCAAGATAGAAGGATGTATCAAGAAGAAAAAGGTAATTGTGTTGATTGATTCGGGCAGTACCCATAATTTTATTCATTGTAAGATAGTAAAGGAATTAATTTTTTTCTATATCCAGCACCAGAGTGTCAAGTGATGGTTGCAAGTGGAGGAACCATAAATTTCTCTAGTAAATGCTATAATATCAAGCTATCCATGGGAGAATATGTATTGAATAGCCCAATGCTTTGCATTCCAATGGGTGGTGTTGATGTTCACTAAGAGTCTAATGGCTACGATCTTTGGGTACAATAGCTTTTAATTTTCAAGAACTTTTCTTGAAATTTTTTTTGGATGGAAAGGAAGTTGAATTGAGGGGTATCGAAGGGAAACTGGGAAATATAATCAACACTAACAGCATGACAAAGCTTCTGAATAAAGAACAACGGGGTGTAATTGCACAATTATGTTCACTGGAGGATCCCACATCGATATCATGTATTTCTCCAGATCTTCAAAATGTTTTGGACAATCATTCCAAGGTATTTAAGACTCCCAAATGCCTCCCACCTATTCATAATCATGATAATGCTATTCATTTGATTCCAGGAAGTGTTCCTCCAAACATCAGGCCTTATAGATATCCATATGCCCAAAGGAGTGGGAACTCATTAAAAAGTTGCAGAAGATCCTAGTTCAAACAGTGTCACGAGAACTTGACAATGAAGGAAAAATAATATTGGAACCTGAAGCAGTCACAGAACAAAGAAATCGACAACTACGAAATAGATCAATTTCAGAGTATCTCATCAAGTGGAATAACTTACCTGCTGAAGATTCCACATTCGAGGACAATAATTTATACAAAAGCATCAAGAACTACTCAAGCGTTGAGGACAACTCTTTTTGAAGGAGAGAGGCATGTTAGGTCCCTATACTACTAGTCTAACCCCTTATTGTTATTAGTACAATCCTTATTATATTTTTGTGCCCATGTAGTCCCCATATATTTATTATTGTGCCCCACAAAAGCCCACTATTGTTATTATTGTGCCCTTACATTATTATTGTTATGTTGGCTCTGATTATATTATGACCCATTAGAATCCTATATATAGAAAGGAGGTCTTGTCATTTGTATCATCCAAGAATTGTTCATTTGTGTAATGTAAAGGAGGTTCCCCCCTCGAAGAAGCTGAATTCTAAGGCGTTGATCTATCTTTTCTATCTTTTTGTGAGTTGGTTTCATAACATTTTCCCTATCAAGTCATCTAGATAATTTATAGGTCTAAAAACATTGTCAACTAGTGTATGGGGAGCATTGAAGGTGCAAAACATGCCTTTTATGAGGCTTACATATACCAATTTCTACATCTCAACTTTCAAGATGTTGTTCTTCTCTAATGAACCGAAGGGGGTGAAATGTTGAGCTATTACAATAGGTTTAATCAATTATGAAGGAAAGAGTTTCATTATGGTAGTGGTATATCAATTGAAAAAGTATGCAATCTCTTTCTCATCCTTTTAAAGAAAGTAATGGAAATAGTCAAAAATCTACATGGAAGACCAAAGATTATTATAAGTGACAGAGATCTAATTTCCACTGGAAATTTTTAGAATTAATTATTTTCTTGTTTGGGTACTCAATTGGATCATAGCTCATCATGTCATCCTCAATATGATGGGAAAATTGAGTTTGTGAATAAATGTTTAAGGATATCTATGTTACTTTACATCGAAAAAGAAACACAATGGGTTAAATCGTTTCGCTTGGCATATTGGTGGCGCAACACATCCTTCCATACGTGATAAAAAACATCACCATTTTAAGGAACTTTATGGATATCATCCTCCATCCATCACATCGCCATTGAAAGATATTATAAAGGCTTAAGCAACAAATCAACACATACAACATGAACAAGATGTTTTCAAACTATTGAAAGAAAACTTTGTTATGGCACAAAATAGGATGAGGAAACAAACATGTATGCATCGTGGTTGAAGGGAATTGAAGTGGGGGATTAGGTATTTGTGATACTACAACCATATAAATAGATGCCCCTTAAGCAACAAAATAAGGACAATAAATTAGTTTCAAGGTATTATGCCATCTATAAGGTGTTGTAGAGGATTGGAAGTATGAATTACAAATTGGAGTTACCTCCATCTTCTCGTGTACATACATTATTCCATGTCTCTTTCTTAAAGAAGTTAATCAAAAACAAGATCCTAGTCCAAAGTCTTCTACTAGAGATTAATGAAGAATGGTAAACAATACTAGAACTAGAAGCAATTTTGGAAACAAAGACTAAGTAGTTGGGAAATCGAGCAATTGTTGAGTACCTCATCAAATGGAACAACCTACTAGTGGAAGAAGTGACATGGGAAGATTATTTTTTCATGCAAAAGCACCCAGAAATAGTTAATTGTTGAGGAAAACATTTCTTTGAAGGGGAGGGGCATGTTAAGCCCCATGTTAACCAAAAAAACCCTTATTAAGCCCTATATATTTAGTTATTACATTTCTATTGTTATATTTTTATGTAGGATAGAGCCTTTCATGGTCCCCTTTTATTATAATTGTACCCTTTGTCTCCTATATATACACTAAGGAGACCTAGTCTTAGGATCATCAAATAGTGTCTTGTACATTTTATTCATTGTAAAAAGAGGTTTCCCCTTGAAGAGGGTTATAATTATTGGTTTATTATCATTTTAAGGCACAAGGATTGAAACAAACCTCTAATATAAGAACAATATCATCAACATACAAAATAAAAATGATGACTATACTAGCCAAAATTGTGTTGAAATAACCTACTTCTTCCAAATAATATTTTGACTTGTCAATGTATACGTCAAAATGGGTTGGGATAGGGGACAACCTTTCTTGACTCCTATACTATAGTTAATCAAAAGGAACTTTTAGCTCTTCCAATATATTCCAAAAATTTATCTTAGCTATTTCAAAAAATCTTTTCTAAAGTCATGAAACAACAAAGCATATTTGTTTTTAATGTGGAACTCCTCTACAATGAGCCTACATGTAACTCCTAAACTTGGCTTGGCCTTTAACTATTTTTTCATGGATTTCTAGCTATATGATAGTCTTATTTTATAAAACCTTGGCTAAAATGGGCTTAATCATAATGGTCCTATAATTAGTGAGGTTGATTTTTTTCCCACTTTTAAATAGGTAAAATGTGGCTTTGTGTCCATAGTTTAGGGAAGCCTTCTTCACTACTAAATTGAAGATCTTGTGTATGTGAAGGATGGGGATAGGCCATCTAATTTTTAGGATTTCAACTTGGTATCCTTTGATTTGCTTAGCTTTCCCATTTGTGATCCACTTAAGCCCAAACTCTACATCTTCTATAAGGAAAAAAATTTCATCTATAGGAATATTTGGAATGATGTCCATGGAATTAGGGGACTTGTAAATATTTTTAGTGTATGAATTCCAATCCTTCAGGGAAATCATATTATTTTCTTCAATTTTATGAGTTACAATATTACTCAAAAATGTTCTTAGGGTCGAGTTTAGAGAGACGTGAAAGACACTCTTATTTCTATTTGTCTAGTACCTTTTTCTCACTTTTACTCAGGGATTTGTACATGTTTATCTTATTAGCTTTTAAGGACTTAATAGAATCATCCCTAATGGATTTCCTGGAAGTGTACACTGATTATCATACCAAGGATTGGTTTTTCGATTTTTGTTCTTATATAACACCATGATAAAGAACTTATTGATGGATGTAAAAAGGGCCATCATTAAATTATAAAAGAAGTATTTGATGCTATCCCTATAATAAAGGAGATTTAATTCACTATTTAAAACATTTAAGAAAATATCAACTTTACTTTTTTCCAGAAGCAAGTGATTTTGACTATCGGAATTTCCTTTAATGGGGACTTTGTGCATGAAAATGCTTAGAGTTAGAGTTAAAGATCTATAGTTGGTGTCGAGCTTATTGTTATTTAAAAGGTAAAAATTTTAAAAAATTGTTATATATAGGGATAAGGTATCACATAATTCATGATACTACTACCCAACCCATGAATACAATTCATATTATTGGAGTTTAGTCACTTCATCATACTATTGCAAATTATTAGGTCTTGAAAACTATATTAGTGTTGGAATAGCTTGATACAAAACAAATTCTCAACCAAATATTCAAAGTTTCTATTGTATATGTTAGCTAGAACAATGTCCTTATATATACATAAAGGATTAGGGTTAGAATCACTATAAACATAGAATAGTTTCATTAGTTGTAGTTATAATATTAAAGTCTTCTAGTGGGAGGATATTACCTTTATTTCTCGATTTAAAGATATCGTTTTTTAGGGTATTATAAGGAAGATTTGTATCTATGCATTTTTTCCTTTTAAAAGTAGAATTAATAGGTGTTAAATAAAATATTACTATATAAATATTATTATCATCCACGTTCAAGATATTTATCTAAATGAACTAATTGAATGGGTTTATCATGTGAATCCAAATGTGAGGAGAGAATTTAATTTCTATTTAATAAGATATGCTTTCAATCCCTTTGCAATAGGATTTATAGTTCCATGCTAACCACAAGAAAAATTTTATATCTCTTTATTCTTGTCTCTCAAATTATGATTTTCTTAATCTCTTCTTCTTGGGTTTAATATTTTTGTTATTACATAAGACTTTTGGTATTACATGTCTTTTGGAGTCCCATGATTCTTTGGTTCATACATGACTCTTGGTCTTCTAGTTATATGTCTTTTATAATGATTACAATGATACATCATAACTTCCACATCATCATATGATGATACTTGATATGTCACTATCTTGGATGACTGGAACTAATAGTGACCGATGACAGGGACTTCCTTTAGTGGTGACATGGCTTCCAACTATATCTTCATTCTTCAACCAACTTCAATTGTTGATGTCCTCTACACTTCAAAAGCGTCTCTAATCACATGGAGTCTTTGGGGTGCTTTGATAATCAATATTCAAGCATGTTCTTCATTCTTTCCAAGCTTCCTTTTTTTTCTCCTTACCCGATATTCCTCGTGCTTACCTACCATGTTGTTTCTGGAATACCTATATCTACAAATCACTCATGATGAGCAACCATCAGCTTGAAAATGTCCTATTCTACCATGTTTCATTGCATATTTTATGTTCATGATTTTTCGGTATGCTTAAGAGGGACAAAATGGGCTTCAAGGTGCATGGGCGCACTTTGAAAGGATGAAGGGATGAAGAGGGAAGGCTTCATGGCCTAAACCTGCTCTTAAGCACTAAAAGGAAGAATATAGTCAAGGCAAGGCTCATGGAGCAAGTCCAAAGGATGAAGGGGAACGTTTCGGGCTTCCTAAGTCCATTGTGTGCTCAAGGGAGTGATGGAGAGTGCAAGGCACACTCCTTAAAGTTAAAGGATGAAGGCTACAGGCCTTTAGGGTGCACTCATGTGGTCAAGAGGCCCAGGAGGGCACAAGGTGCACTTGTGAAGGCTGAAGGTTGATGCTTTGTGAATCATTAGTGCACTCATGCACTCAAATATCGCAAGAGGGAACATGGTGCATTGGATAAGGCTGAGGGGAGGATCTTAAGACCTTCAGGGCATGCTTATGCACTCAAGGAGGGTGCACATATTTGAGTTGAAGGAGTGTGCTCAAGGAAGACTTAGTATCTAGGAGGGCACAATTCAAAGTAAGGAAGGACTAAGAAGGTTAAGGTGTGTGCCTTGTGCCCTTGGAGGGCACATGGAACACTTCCAAACAATGATGGATTCTCCATCAAGCCTTCAGAGTGAACTCATGCGCTCTTGGCATTAATCAGTTCACCTTGAAAACTAAGATTTGTCTAAGTCCGAAATGTGAGGTGAGGGGCGAACATGATGACTTTAGACATAGAAACACATGCAACACATACCATCAAGAAAACTTAGACAAACTTGAATAATTATGGATACATGTCAAAATGCCACTTTATTCAAATTCCCACAATGCAATGAGTGTAGTGTGTGCGACTGCGACTCAGAAGTGTCATTTTACGACAACAAAGATGTTATGACCATGAAAATCACTAAACTATGTTCTGATGAATGCGACGACACTTGAAACACATAGAATAACATGAGATGACAATTGGTGATGAAAGTGACTCTAGATTCGACAATGATAGTAGACTCCAAAATTCAAATGTAGCGAAATTTTGTAGGGTGTTGTAGTAGCAATAAAAGGAACTCAACAAAATAAAATAAAAAATTGCTGCCATGAATATGGACACTATGCAAACAAGTTTCTACAAAGGAAATCCAACAAGAAGCCTGAAGCGGGACTAGGAGGAGATGCCTTGACATCTCAATTTGAGCTAGATTTTACCCTCTTTACTTGCATGGTAATCATAGTAAGAGGGAGCGATTGGTACCTAGATTTTGGTGCTCCATTCCATATAACATGATGAAAATAATTCTTCAGTAGCCTAAAGGAGAAGTATCTCCAACTACATATAGAATTTCGAGATGATGGGAGGTATAGTTCTAAAGGAATTGGTATTTTCACCTTTAAGAGGGAGTGAGGCTCCTATGTTCATCTGAAAAATGTTATGTATGTACCTAGGTTAAAGAAAAAAATTATTTCTATAGTTGTATTAGAAGATAGAGCCTATGATGTTGTTTTTAAGAAGGGTAAATCTCTTCTGAAACATATACAGCTACCAGGCAAGTGAAACATATTAGAGTTAGAGTGAAAAATGTCTACATTCTAGAGGTAGATTTCACCATGGATGAAGCTATACCTCTAGGAGTGAGCTGGGGCGATATAGAACCTTAGTCCTAGAGTTGCAAAGGTTTGGGAAGGGTCTATAGGAGAGAAAAAATAGTTGCATTATACTCTTGTCATGGATCATTATGCTTGCTATAGGGTCCCATAGTATCTAGTAGCAGAAGGATCAATATCAGTTGATGTAGTCAGATCTTAAGCAACAATTGCAGATTAGTTTCAATCATATGCTAAGGAGCCCATAAAAATATTGATAATCATGCAAGAGGCACATGCATAATAAAAAACAATGCAGATCCCTTTTCTTGATCAGAGGGAGCATTGAAATTGTAGCAAGAAAAAGGCTCCATTTTGACTTGTTCCTTAGTCAAATTTAGTAATTTGATTTTCCACATCAGCAGGATGAATTGGATGATAATTAACTTGTGTGGAGTGTATTTGTCTACTAGTTTACTCAATAAATTTGAGTTATAGGCTAGAAGGAGAGTTGTGCAAGTAGTCATTGATAAAATTTAGCAATCTAATTTAGTTATTTTCAGTTTGACTCGGTTTAGTAAGCTCAAGGAACTAGGTGAGTTAGTTGAAGGTTAGTTGAGTAGTAGAACTGTTGTTAACTCTATGATCTCTCAGTTAAACTAATCAATTAGCTAAAAATTGACACAATCATGCATGGAATTCAAATCTCATAGTTGAAGTGGATGAAAAGGCATGTTTGTATTTATAATTGTACACTATTGAGTGTACAATGCTTTTACACTAAGCAGGTGATCAATTCCCCTTGGATTTGAGTAAGGGAATAGGGAATTTCCCTATTATTTAGTATCTTAATTCCTCTAAGATTTCACAAGGAAATAAGAGGTTGGCTAAGGCTTGAATTGCTAAGTGTTAGCAGAGCAAGTTAGGAAGCAGGAGAACAAGATTTCAGTGCAGGATGTGCTTCAGAGTTGAAATAAGACATTTTAATTGTTTCTCTTTTCATATGAAATAATGCAAAGCAATGGAGGGGTTTTTCCTAGTTGGGTTCCCATGTAAATCATTGTATTCTTGTGGTTTTGATGGTTGCATGTCATTGCATGTGTTTCTAAATTGTTGTTTTCATTCCACAGTATAATAAAGGAAATTTGTAATCTCTTATTTTAAGTTTGATTTCATTAGTAGTAGAAAATTTCTATTAATTTCTACATTGCTCACCTCAACCACTGTTTTTGAAACTGGGATGTCCAAACTAAGGGATGCAACCTTCGAGAGCCACCTCTTAATTCTATGTATCATTAGATAGTCAGCTTCGAGGTGTCCATAAGTATGAAAATGACCACAATGAAAGGGTATACACTCATAGACAAGGGCTTGCTTGATAATGGAGTAACCATACAAAATCGTAATGGAATCCGCCAAACCCTTCGTCATATTGAGCCCTCCTAGAATCTGAGCTATGCCCATATAGCCTATATCCTTATATGAGTTGTTTGCTTCAAATAAATGCATGATTTTCTTTCCAATTTCCCAGAACACATTATCTGACCAAAAAGATTAGAGGCAATCTTGATAAACACACCCAGACTGGGTAATGTCCATTTTCTTAGTGTGGGTGTCAAAGTCCAACTACTATTTCTTGAAGAATAGGGCTTGAGAACCCCAAAACCACATTGTGCCAGTAACTTGTTAGCATCCTCTCGGAGTTCACAATCCATATCAAGCAAACTTTTTCCAGATTCATACATTTTGGTGAACAACCCAACAACTCTTGAAAATTACTAACCTACCAGTGTTTAAGTACCTCCATGTTTATTATTTAGTTGGAAAATATTTCAACTACAGTAGACTGTGTCATCATCAGAATTTTGTTTAGACCAACTCCTGCACCCAACTCAACATTGACTTCTGTTACTTTTTTCTTGACGCATTTATTGTTAATGTTCTCCTTCGAGGTGATAGCTGGACTAGGGCTAGCCAGCTCGTGAGGCCTATTATTTGAAGATGACATATTGCTAAACTTGTCTGCAGCAAGCAAACAACTAATAAACCCATTTTCATCTTACTGAAGACCGTTTTGGTTAGGGCTCCAAAGCAGCTAGAAGGAAGAAATTGTTGTGGATGTCACCGAGATAATTGGAGTAAAATCTGGGGAGAAATCATTCGTGGAAATGGTTTGTTCATCAATCTTTATGTGAGGCCACATGGGGGGAAATGTCTTCAAGTCCCTATCCAACTGACTTCTCATGAAATCTCATGTGAAGGAACTCACCCCCCAACCTTGAGGAATTCCGATTAATAGAGGAGGCAATGAATAGTTGCACTTACAAATCAAAGATCACCAAATAAGGATTCCTTCCAATAGATCCTCAAAATAGTCAAAAAAATCTTTAACATATAGTTCATCCATATTTACCCCTAAAAACATGTGTATAGAACCCTCATAAAACCACCTATAAAAACCCTAACCACCTTCTACAAAAACCCTAACCATTATACCTCCATCATCTACATAAACAACCGCATTTACTACACATATATAAATAACTAACCTAAATTTATATTAACTAAAATTTATCCTATTTAAAAAATCACATATATAAAACTAACCACATTTATTACACATATAAATAACTTACATAAAATTTATATAATTAAAATTTTATCAACTATTAAGAATTCCCATATATAAAACTAATCATAATAATTGTGTTTCTACCCATTAATCTAAAATTTATCATATATTAAAAATATGACATAATATAAAACTAATCACAATAATGGTGTTCTAACCATTCCGAATACGGAAATCCCAAAATTAGGATTTAACGAATCTCCATTCATTATTAAAGCTTATGCAATATTTTGTAAATTGTAATAAAATAAATCTAATTTTTTTATTTAAAAATATTTAATAAATTATTTGTATGGGACTTAATTTTGTAAATTCTAATAATATGATTTTATTTTTTATAAAAAACAAATTAATTGATTTTGAGTGTATTATTAAAAAGGAAACACAATTGTAATTTACTATAATTTTGACATCATTATAAATTAGGAAACCAACCTTATAAATTAAATATGAAAATTTTCTTTACGTCGGAAAGATTATAAATTGGACTCGTTTATCTCCTCAAAGCAAGATGCTTAAATTATGAAATTTTTCTTTATATTGGATAGATTATAAATTCGACTGGTTTATCTCTTCAAAGCAAGACGTTTAAAATCGAGGTAATGGTAATTACCTCTAGGGGAATGAATATAATTTATTTATTCATACTAATGATTTAGTGATAAGTAAGAGTTGAGATATTTTAGATTAATTATGGACATAGTGAATTTTTTTTGGGTTCGTCTATTTCTTGAGTCTAATCAATAGAAATTAAGCATTTTCTCTTAGGAAGAAAATTATGAGAGGAAATGTCTTATCATGAGTTAAAGTCCCTGAAAGATAAGTGTCTCATTGGAGTCTAAGATCCCAACTCGAGTTTTGGTGGTCTGATGTCTTGATCCTCTACTGATCCTCTGCTGAAATATGAGTTCCCAATATATGTAGTTTACAAGTTGTTACATATATCCAGAAAAATAGCTAATTCCCCATCAAATTTTGATTTTTAAAACTATTATTAAATTCTATAAAAAAAAAAAAATATTATTAAATATTTATTTATTAATTATAATAAATAATTATGTTATTAACATATAATAAGATAAAATTATAATAACATTAATTAATATAAATTATAATATTTAACTATAATTTTTCGTGGTTGAGTGGATTAATTGTTTATTTCTCCATGAACTTGGACACCTAACCAAACCCAAACCTAAATTTGTGAGCATTCACATGTTGACAATATAATATGAGTTGAGGAAAAACCCGTGACCCACCCACCACATGAAACATCTAGGAAATGATTTTAAGTTTTGTCCACCCCACACCTCTACCTTTTTCAAATCATCTTTGCCACTGCGCTCCTAGTACTCTCATAACATTTATAACTCCCATGCCTGCACTTTCATCTTGGCTCGCATGCCATGGACCTCTAAGGAAAGAGGGAGTCTAGCCTCCATGATTCTACCCTTTACAATGATCATCCCAAGCTTGTTTTACTTGTTACCAGTCAAGAAAACAAACGTGAATTTGACTGCAAACATATTTATATGGTCCACATTTTCAATTTCAGCGGTTCATGTTATTTCTTGGCCTTAGCAGTAATTCCAATTGAGAAATATTTGAGAGTGCCCATCATTTCAGAGCAGCCGACTTGTACATGTCTGCAAAGTGGCCCACATCATTTTCAACCATATAATTTAAAAACGAAAATTATTATTTATAATATTTCAAAACACTCTCAAAAACAAGTTTTAAACGGTTAAAATTAAATTCATCATCTTACCAAAAAACTTGTAGTGCCAATTTCTAAATAAAAACAAACAGGTTACTCAATAGTCTTATTCGTTAAGCCATTGAAATTGGATTGGAAGTTCTGAAGAAAGCTTGATCATTTTATATAAGATATATAAAGAGGCAGATAAGTACATTGCTTGTAATTTTGAAAATGACCCATATAGGACTGTATCTTTGACAAGCTGAAAAGCATGGAGCGAAATCCACAAAAAGCAAGACATTGCCAGAAAAACAGCAGAGCATAGACTGTCCACTAGCTTCCTGTATACATTGTTCAAAAGAGAGGCATAGGAGAGGCAGGATGCGAAACAAGAAAACACGATACATAGAAGAATCTCATGATGTATCATCGTTTAACAAAAACGGAGGGTAAGAAAAGCAGAAAAGAAGTAAACGAGAGAAAACCTGAGAGACTGTTTTACTATAATTAGAATTCAGGAAAAGAAAAATCCTGGATGGAGAAACTTTTCCCTTCCGAAGATACCTGCATAAACCATAAACTTAGAGCTGATTGAAGACCCTGTTTTGACAAAAACTCTGCCTGCTGGTTTTGGTCCCTGTTAATACGCTGAATTGAAGCTCCTTCCATTTTACCCCAGAAAAACCTGATCCTATCCATCCATCCAGTGAGATGAGGCATGAGAACGTTATTTTTCCTAGAGGCACAATCAACAATAACTTTTGAGTCTCCAAAAATTGAGACTGCCTGTATGTTAAGAAAGATACAAAAATATAGTAGTTCGGTGAGAGCCATCGCCTCTGCATTGCTGTTGGAGCCCATCCCCCCATTCCAATGGATGAAATATTGATTATTTTCATTTACTATAATGTGAACCCCACAGCGACAATACCTTCCTGTTCAGCTCCATCGAAATATGCCCTTAGCAAAAAAGAGTGCACTTGTGAATGGCCTTTATTGTCATCCTTTTTTTTTGTGAGAGGCTTTTGCGGAAGGGCATCATAGAGAGAGACAATATTGGAAAAAGTATCCAAGAAAGGAGTTTCACTGTCATTGAAGATAGAGTTGTTACGACACTTCCAGATGCACCAAAAAGTAATTATGATTAAATGCCTCCATGAAACCTGTTGCTCACTCCACCAGAGAAACGCTTCAGAAATTGAAGCGAGTGAGAAATGCTGGATTCCATAATAGAACTCCACAGATTGCCATAATTGCTAAGATCTTTGGCAATTTAAAAATATGTGACAGTTGTTTTCTTCAGCAGACCTGCATATTAGACATAAACCCGGACCTTGCCATCCCCTCTTTTTCAAATTTTCCCAAGAGATATTTGTTGGGTTGTGTTATATTCTTTCCACGACTAACCTACGTAGTGAACCGGGGGGTTAGAGGGGTGGTGGAGCCCCCCTTTCGTTGTGCCGATTGCGCAGCGGGGGGGTCACAGGGGGGTCGGCAGCCCCCCCTGTCCGGGGGG
>APFE031158290.1:6707-67669 GCA_000404065.3 Pinus taeda | reverse complement strand
TTAGGTTGGGCGAACCTACCTATGGTGTTCGGTCCACAGTTTTGGACTCGATGGTTTTCGGTCCATGGTATTGGATGCTTCGGCATGTATAAATATGTATTGTAACATTGAAAGGAATATAATGAAAAATCAAGCTGGTAGTCTCGGTTTTGAGATCCAGTGGGAAATCTCTGTGTATATGTGTTTTATGTGTTATGGTCTCGCATTTTTTATCTTTCCTGTGATTTAGAATTCGTATGCAGGTAATTTCTGTACGGGGTTAAAACCTACAATATTTTTATTATGGAAAGATAACCATGAGAAATAAATCATTTTGGAAGGGCATCCAGATTTCCAAAATATACGAGGGAAAATAGGATTATGAGGGGCCTCCTTTTGCCCAATTAAATTCTGATAAATATATTTTACACGGACTAGATTCAACACTTGAATTTTTCCAGATTAGACTGTCAGAATCCGCAGAGCGAAAAATTCCGCAATTCCTGAGGGCCGTCCTGATATGATCCCATTGCTGAGCAATAGCGGCCAACATCTCCATTGAATCTGCTTCTTTCCAAAGAGGGATCACTCCCTGGCAACCAGAAATCAAACTGTCCCAATAAAAAAAACCTTTTCCGTGAAAGAAATTTAATAATGATTCAGGCACATTGATCTCCTCGGCACCACTCAGGAACTGGTCTTTTCCAATAAGGATTTTTTTTCCAGTTTGGAAACGCCAGATTAAATTCCTTAAAAAATAATTTTCAACCTTACGAAAGCTTAACCATATTGAAGACCCATAAGAGGATCCGATCCTTCCTTCCCTGTACCAGAGAGATATATCCTTCCTGTGCAGATATTTCTTCTGTATTGTAATACTCCATGGCCCTTCTTCATAAATCCCCCTCCATAAAGACTTGCATAAGAGAGCCTTTCCAAAAGTCCGTAAATCCAGCAACCCCCATCCGCCCATGCTCTTCGGCAAGGAAATATCAGACAATTTTGAGAGATGATATTTCCCTTTTCCCCGTTGGCCACCCCATATAAAATTCGCAGTAAGCTTATTCATTTTTTGCACAATGCTCGCAAGAAGAAAATATAAATGAGCCTAGAATACTGCAAGTTGATTTAACACTGCTTGTGCCAAGGTCACTCTTCTCGCCAGAGAGAGGCATCTGTATTCCCATATTGAGATCTTTTTGTAGTATCTATCTAAGATCCATTGCCAATCCGTCTTTGAATATCCATTTTCTTTTAACTGGAATCCCAGATATTTTATTCCACTTCTGATGGAATGCGCCTTGACTCCAAAAAGAGCGGATAGCCAGTTGATAGTTTCCTGGTTTATATCATTGTGGTAAATTGTTGACTTCGAACTGTTTACATGCATTCCTATTGCCTTTTGAAACTTTTCAAGGATTTCATAATAACATAGCCAGGTGAGTCTGCACAACATTCCGAACAAAATGATATCATCCACGAATAAGTTATGTGAGATTGAATTATTCCTGCAGATTTTCAGTGGACGACATCTGTTTTCCTTGACAGCCTTGTTGATCTGGAGGCTGAGCGAATTCATAGCTAAGATGGATAAAAGGTGCGATAGGGGACAACCTTGTCGTAACCCTTTGGCCGTAGGGAAATAAGAAGTTGGAATCCCGTTTATAATGATTGCATAGTTCACCTTCTCAACACAAGCCATTATCCAGTTAATCATGTTGACTCTTAATCCAGTTTTTGCAAGTAATCACTTGATGAACCCCATTCCAGGCAATCATATGCCTTGCTTAGATCGATCTTGAATATGATAGCATCACTATTTTTAGAATGTATGGCAAACAGACCTTCTTGTGTGTTTGCAACCGCGTTCAATATGTTTCTTCCCTTTAAAAAAGCATGCTACTCCTTTGTTAAGAAACTTGAAAGAGTTTCTTTGATTCTCTCTGCAATAATTTTTGAGATAATTTTGAAAGAGATGTTACAAAGTGATATCGGTCTAAAGCCCTGGAATGATTCTACTTCTCCCTTCTTTGGAATAAGAGCAATATGGGTGGAGGATGTTTTCTGATTGATACTGCCAGACATCCGAGATGCTTCCACCATCCTTAACAAATCAGATTTGATTAGATCAAAAAAGTGAATGAAGAAGTCTATTGTCCAGCCATCTAGCCCTGGGCATTTGTCCCTTTTGAATATTTTCATTGTTTCTAAGAGTTCCCCCTCTATTACTGGCTGGAAAATTTGATCATTTAATTCCTCATCAAACATCTAAGGGAATAAATCTATGCCCCATAAAGTATCCTGAAACCTGCACCCTTCAAATCTTTTGTATTGATTTTCAAAGTATCTCACGACCTCACTTGAAATGTCCTTCTGCGAGTATAGGAAACCTCCTTTTCCATCACTTATTTTCCAAATAGAATTTTTTTCACGTCTAGAGCTCGCAAATTTATGAAAAAACTTTGTATTCTTGTCCCGTTCTTTGAGCCAGATCGCCCTGTTCTTCAATCTCCAAAAAGTTTCCTCCTGTTGTAAGATTTTATCTTTTTTCTTTTGGAGATTCTTTTTTCAGCATCTCATATTGAAGGTTAGAAGATGAGTAGCCATAGATTCCGCTGAGATGTCTAATTCCCTTTGAATTTCCCGGAGAACTTTCCTGTTCATTTGTCTTTTCTTATATTGCCAATCCTTAACCAGCAATCTAATGGATTCCATTTTGTCCCTGAAAGTCATTGAGGGCGAAAAAGTTTCAGGAGACAACATTGCCTTCCAGGAATTTGTTATAATATCATTGAACTGTGGATCTTCCAAACATGATCTGTTGAATTTGAATGAGTATCCTTTTCGAAAACCCTTCTCTCTCGACCCTAATAGAATTGGCCTATGACCTGACATGAATGCATTCTCAATTGTTGAGAATGGCATGCCCATCTTTTCAATTAGACTATCATGTAGAATAAATCTATCGAGTCTCTTGGCTATATAAACTTTTCCAACTCTTCCATTTTCCCATGTGGGATGCATTTTGGCAGGGAGAATATCGACCAGATTTCTCCTTAGAAGCTCATTTTTTATTCTGTCAGCAAGTGGATCCTTTTTCTTGCTGATGCCCCAGATTTCATTCAAATTTAACGTGACATTGAGGTCTCCTGCAATCAACAAAAATTCAATGTCAAGAATTTCTGAAGCGAAAAGTTTCTCCCAGAAGGACAATCTGTTCTTAAAGGGCACATATATATTCAGAATGTTGATAGGACATTTTTTCCCCCTAATTTGTGCTGAGATGAGGATGCCTGCCAGACAACTATATGCTTTCGCTTTGATCCAATAAGGATCCCATAAAACCGCTAAACCTTTAGAAAGGCCATTAGCTTCTAGAGCGGTTATGTGCCAGACAGGGAGCATCTTCCTAAAATAGGAAATTGTTACAGAACAAGCATGCATGATCTCTTGAACTAATATGATTTTGGGGCTTGCAGAAAGGAAGAGATTCTTTAAAGCTAGAAATTTTGGGTCTGCCCCCAGACCTCTTATATTCATGGAAATGATAAAATTCATTGAGGAGTCTTCCCGGCCATGCCTGCTCTAAGAGGCCTGTCTTTATCAGTGATAGGTACATGATTAAGAGATAGGTTACGTACTCCTTTGGCTACTCCATCACCCCTTCCCCTAAAATGTCTACTACCCCTGTTGTTTTTTCTTATCACCGTAATGTTATTAGCAGAATTTGGGCTTATTTGAGGAGAACATTTGATCCCTAGTTTATCTATGGTGAGAGGTCTGAGATCCAGCGCTTTCTTTGTTAAAATTTAGTCCAAGTTGCTGCCAATTGAGTTTGAAGGATAGGATGTGGGGGAATTTACATGGGTGGCCGTAATTATAATCTCTTTTCCTTTTCCGGATGGAGACATTTTCTTCAAAGGGGACGGAGATGAGGATTGGATGATGTGGACCTCCCTGCTGACGTTTTTAAACGGCTAAGGGACCGGGGGAGGAAGGGGGACTTCATGGTTAGAGGCCGGCTCCAGAGGAGGCATTGAAGGAGAGATAACATCCAATGGGCTTGAAATTTTGAGAGATGGCGGAGAATGCAGAAGGGCATCAAGATTTTCCCTTTGCTGGAAATCATACTCTGTAGGAGACAGACTCTTAGAGGAGGTTGACTTCTCCGTTCTCGAGGAGGGAGATTTTATCCTATAACATTTTGCCACAATTCCATGATGCTTTCGGCTTCTTAGAATAGGATGCTGAGTGCAGTTTTTGATTAGATGTCCTGTTCGGTGGCATGTAGAGCATCTGAATGGAATTCCCCAAAAATCCAACCTCTGACTGATTTTTCTCTCCCTCTAGTGTATATCGATATGGTCCGGGAATCCTCCTCTGAAGGCTTTATCTATAAGAATCCAAGCCACTCTTTTATGCTTCTCTCCCAGGCATCTCGGATCAACGTAAACACATCTTCCAATGGCATTTCCTATCTCTGCTAGGGTTTCCTTTGACCATATATCCAGGGGTAACCCGGGTAACTTGACCCAAATCAAGTTGTTAGTGGGGGTATTCCTTAACGAGCTATAAACCATATACCATCTATGCAATGCCAAAAAATTCTTCCATAGACCCATTGCTGATTGTGGATGGTGTCCCTGTCACTGGAACTTAAGAAATGGAAACAATACCATTCCTTCAATAGTCTAGCCACAATAGGAACATAGCCTATCAGAGGTTTCCATTATTTTTTGAGCCAGCTTCTGCTTCTCATCCTGGAGTCGTCCATCTCCAGAAAGTGCCACCTACCAACCAGAGCATTATCCTGGAGGCTTTCTATTCGGTCTTCCAGGTGAACACTTTCGATTTTAATAGGCTCGAGGGGGGGGAGCAGTTTTAACATGTTTCAGAGATTTTTGTGAATAGCTTATAACATCGTCAAAAGCCTTCCCTTTTAAAACCACCTCAGATATTCTGCTTCCTCAGAAAGGCCTTGAATTTATCCTATCGGAAGCATCCATGACATCTTGAGAGGTCGTTGGACGGAAAAGCATGTCTTCCAGAGTGGAATGCCATTCATTTGACAGTTTAGCATCGACATGGAGGGATTCCGCCTGTATGGCCATGTGAACCATGGCCTCCATGGCAGATGAGTCGGACGATAGATCCATACATAAAAATCCCACCTACTTCTTATCTCAAGAGTACTAAAAAACCCAGAAAGGATATTTGTCGGACACTGCAAACTGAGAGGCCAGATGATCTCAATAATAAAAGACCCGATGGAAAAGGTTCAAATGGGGCAGGAGCAGGTCTCACCTGACAAATGGGTTGACGGGAGGAAGCCTCGGGAACAAAATGCACTTTTTCCAAAGGGGGGAATATCAATAAGAAGGACAACTGTCCTCCAAATTTAAAAAAGAATGATGATAAACTGAGCTAGGATATGACACGATAGAAGGATATATGAAAAACGACGGCTCCCTATATTTTAGGATTAACTCTCTTGTCCTATGCAGGAATAACTTAACCCTGTCATTCATTAAATTGGATCTAAATGGCTTCACTCGAGATCGTCCTGGAAAGAGATCGACATTTAAAAACTTGTGCTCCAAACCGAAATCCAACTTCCCGGAAAAAGTTCCGGCCCAGAAAACCAGATCAACCAGCGTGGTATCAACAAGGAACCAAAAACCTCAGCTACAAACCATAGATCTTCCCTATCTTGGTTGTTCAAACACGGCCAATCCAGAAATAGAGCACTCAAGCCTCATCAAAACCACAGAGGATTCATGATGCTTCTTCATGACATACTATGAAACAACATAAAACCTCATAGACACACCACCAAGGTCCTAACTTAATTCGAAAATCAGCGTATGGCTTGGTAATGATGCAATAATTTTGAATCTTGAAAACTTTTTCCAATAACCAGTTTGAGGTTGATTTTCCTAACATGTGAATTCATAATAGTATACCAGAGAAAGACATACATAACTTCTAAAACAGATCAACTGCAAAACTGGTTACCATATCCAAAACTATCCAAAAAGTATGTGCTGATGTTCTTTTTTGTACAAAATTTTATATGGAAGAAACAAGAATCTATTCAATATAGTTAACTAACCTGGAGACGCAGCATGACGAGTGGAGACGCAGCATGACGAGTGCAGGGCGCAAAAGGTAAACGCAGGATTCACCATGACTAGAGCGAGACCGCCACCAAAAACCCAGGGAATGCCAGCTAGGTCCAAAGAAAAGAATAATAAGCATGGAAAAAGTATCCTTCCATATACCGGGAGAACATAACACGACACTGCGAAAGGAGTATGCATGGAAGAGGAGTAAAGGTCGCAGATGATGCTATCCTCATGTGCAATTAGAATGATAGCTTCAGATAGAAAGGCAGCCGATAGAAAGTAAAGGGAGTGTGGCCAAAGACATGCAAAGCTCTTTTTTCCAACATATGTCATATTTGAGCATTTTGTGGGTCAAGCATTCATGGAGAACGCAGCTAGGAGAAACTGGCCTACTGAGACGTGGCGTGGGAGGACGACATGCATTGGATGGAAATGTAAAAAACGCACCTGTGCTTAAATAGATTATAAGCATACAGACCTCCATCGCGCGCTCTGGTTGGACGTCGCTACCAGCACCCTCCACTCGACAGCCGCCAACCTCTTCAGATTTTAAATTATAAATTGTCAAGATTTGATAATTTAAAAATATTCTTTGTTTAATATATTTTTAATATTTTTTCAAAATTTTAATCAGATTTTATGATTAATTTATTAAAAAATAATTTATGCGAAATTTTTCCATTGAAATATTATTTATGAAACATGGTTTTGGACCTTTATTTGGTGTCGCCCTGGCATTGAGTTCATGCCCACATCACCTCCACGTCGATTCAATTAGTTTTCATAAATTGACTTTGACAAAAGAATTCAATAAAAAATTATATATTTTTGAATTTATTTGATTGATAATGTTGAATTGCTTAACTTTGGTGTATATTGACCATGCGGGCAACATTTTATTAAAAATAAACCATATAAAGATGCACTTGGAATTCTTCGCATAGGAGTGGAGGCCTTTTCCAATTGTTATGGAAAGGCACTTGATCACTCAAAAATGTGACATTCAATCACACAATCCCTGGTTCCATTCGATTGTGATTGTGAATTTTATCAAGCAGACAATATATCAATTTATTCATCATTAACACAAGCTTAACACGATAGTCGCAATTGTGTATGTTGAGATATTAATCTTATAGAAAATAATTATAATTATTATTTAATTAATTATTATTATTATTATATTTATTATTAATTATATTTTAGGAAGAAAAAGCATGATAGTCTTATATTCATATAAGAAGATTACATGATGCAAGAAGCATATGCAAAAACGTGGACAGAGCCACTTACAAAAATACTCCATAAGAAGTATCCAAAAATGCCCTCAGACAGGGCATCAAATAAAGGTATAAACCCCAGATAATCTGCATAACAGTGCCCAAAATAAACCCCAAAAGGCCAATATTGCACTAACAGACCTGGAGAGGCAACCCATCTATTACAAGAAAAACAACATAATAGTTCAAAGGTGCAGGAGATGGCACCAATGCACCAAGCAGCCAAGCTTCAGTGGATAGAAAAAGAGAACAAAAAGCACTAGATCTATCTGCCCAATGCAAAAGGAGAGGCACGAAAAGAGGAATAGAGCAGCAAAGGTAGCCACTCCTTCCCCACCCCCTCAAACTCTCCAGCCGAATCAGACGAAAAACAGAGGTAGAAACATTGCCTCAATCATCCACATCTGCCTGCAGAAAAGGACCAGCGGAAACATCCATAGATGTGACACGAAATAGTGCAGAGTGCCTCTATTCCCTCAACGTGCCAAAGGATATGCCGTGGCCAAAAACGAACCAGATTGCCGCCAAGAAGGAGAAAACCCATCGGAGCAGAGGAGAGGCTAGGGGAAGAGGCGGCAAGGGCAGCCACCTCGCCCCCGCTAAGAGAAAATAAAAGACCAGAAGACAGCCACTGTGGCGTCCCCCTAAAACCCTTGCGCTCCTCATTCCTTCAGCTAAAGATAAACTGAAAGATGCCCTCACTATCGGCCTCGCTCCACGCGCAAACCCTCTGCGCTCACGCTCCTCCCGCCCTCAGCGCTTCGCTTCTCAACTCCTCACAACTCCTTGCAGCTCTCAGAACTCCCCACAGCTTTACACAGCGCCCCTCACACAGCTCCCCTCGCTATGGCTCCCTCGCCTCTCCCCTCACCGCAGCTCCCTTGCCGTAGCTCCATGCACAAACCCTCAGCGCTCACGCTCCTCCCACCCTCACCGCTTCGCTTCACAGCTCCGCCCTCACCACTGCGCTTCACACAACGCCCCTCACACAGTTCTCCTCGTAGCAGCTCCCTCGCCTCTCCCCTCACCGTAGCTCCCCTCGCCTCTCCCCTCATCGTAGCTCCCCTCGCCGCAGCTCCACACAGCAAACCCTCAGCGCTCACTCCCTTCGCGTCTCACACAGCAAACCCTCGACTTCCCTCGCTGCAGCTCCACACAACAAACCCTCGGCGCTCACTCCCTTCGCGCAATACACAACAAACCCTTAGCTCCCCTCACCGCAGCTCCACATAGCAAACCCCTACCTATAATCTATTTAGTTATTTTGAATATTAAAAGAAAACAATTTCTGTTCCCTAATTTATCTTTATTTTTTTGTCATAATATTAAAGCACCTGCCAGGAAAAAGTTTGCAAACTTATAAAAAAGATCAATGCATCACTTTCGCATGGCAACCAAATTATCAAATTTTTAAAACTGATGCACTTTATCGAAACAAAAGGAGCAAAAAATTGTGCACAAAAATTTGTGATAGCCAGGCAAATCACGAATTTCTTTCTGGAGCATAACGGAAGTCAAAATTTCAAGGCTCACCTAAGTAAAAGTTTCAAATTCTTTCAAAGGTTAATTTGGTTTTGAATATTAAAAGGCTCACTGCATGACAAAAATTCCTTTTTTAATTCATCCAAATTCAATTTCTATTGTTTGCCTTCATTTAAATGCTTAATTCATACAAGTTTTTTTTTTAAAGGATTTTTTGCGGAGGTATTTGAATATTTATATAATATATATATATATATATATATAAGACAGTTTTATTTATAAGTGTTTTTTTTAAAGAGGAACCAGGGGAGCCCATTCCATTGAGAAAAGGCATTATATTTTGTTTGATTCAAAATTTTAAAAATTAAAAAGGGATTGTTTAAGAAAAGGGTGCACATTTGTATTTGAAGAAATGGTTTTTTTAACGCTTTACCATAGGCTCTTATTCTGTTTGGAAAAAATTATGAATTTTGGTTTTTAAAAATTAAGATATTTTTGCAAGCCCAAGAGTATTGGGATACACTTCAGAATGCCTATATAGAGCTGACCCAAGAAGCATGGGCCACCATGGCCAATAAAATTCAGAATGCCTATATAAAGCCGACCCAAGAAGCATGGGCCACAATGGCCAATAATCAGAGGAATGCAACTATCAAAAAGGAGCATAGAGCCAAATGTTGGATACAAAACTCAGTCGATGACTCTATATTCGACAAGATAACTAGCACATCCACAACAAATGAAGCTTGCGAAATATTGAAAGTTGTGTATCAAGGTAATGATGCGGTGAAGACAATTAAATTGCATACATTGAGAGCACAATTCAAATCCTAAAGATGACTAACACAGAGAATGTGGACCAGTTCATGACTAGAGTCATGGCAATATTCAATCAGATAAAAGTCATCGGTGAAACCATTACAAATCAAAAAAATGTTGAAAAGGTCCTTCGAAGCCTACCCAAGAAATATGACATGATTGTAACAACCATTTTGGAATCCAAATATTTTACAACTTTCTTAGTAGAACAATTGGTTGGATCACTTTTGGCACATGAGACAAGACTCAACTTGACAAAAGATTCCATGGAACATTCTTTCAAAGCACAACTCTCTTTTGGCAGAGGGAGAGGCATAGGATATAGAGGCGGAAATAAGTGAGGCAAAGGCCAAGGCAGAGGCAGATCAAAACATCATCATGAAACAAAGAAATGGAGACCTCAAAAAAACCAAACACAGAGATGCAAAACATGGAACAAATTTAATGTCTAATGTTATTACTACAAGAAATTTTGGAATTATGAACATGAACGGAGAAAGAAATAGTCAGGTCAACAAAAACGCAACATTCATCTCTCCAACAATGAAGGAGAATCCTCTCAAACAATATTTTTTTTCTTGCCATATTTATGAAGACACTCACAACAATTACCTTTGGTTGTGGGACAGTGGCTGCAACAATCATATGACAAGTACCAAAATATTCTTTCTTATCTTGATGCTTTCATAACATCGTAAATTACTCTTGGAGATTGTTCTTTTATTAAAGCTAAAGGGAAAGGTATTGTCCATATTCTTACTAAACAAAATATGCGCAAATACATACCTGATCTTTATTATGTTCCACATCTAAAGCATAACCTTATTAGTTTACGAAAATTGATGGAACATGGTTATGATGTAATATTTCAAGGGAACACATGTTATATCTATGAAAAACCTCCCTATAGAATATTGATATCAAATGTTGAAAAAACCAACAATAGGGTGTTTCCGTTGACTCTTAGAAGTTGAAATATCTCATAGTCTTTTGTCCACAATGTGTCAAGAATAGACGAGTCTCAACTATGGAATTCTAGGTATGGCCACATCCCGTTCAAGAGTCCAAGTCTGCTTCAGAAACATTCAATGGTCATTGGTCTCCCTACCATGAATGAAAAAGATTGTAATTGGAAAATTTGTGTTCTATCTAACCATAAAAGAGATAGATTTCCTACATTTTCCTCTAGAGAAAAAGAGCTTTAGAGCTAGTCCATACAAATATATGTGGCTCAATGCAGACACTATCCATTAGTGGTAGTCTTTATTTTCTGAAATTCATTGATGATTATAACAGGAAGATATTGGTTTATTTTCTCAAAAATAAATCAAATACTTTATCAAGATTTAAAGAGTTCAAAGCAGAAGTAGAAAAGCAGAGTGGAAAGCTTTTGAAAGTACTCAGATCCGACAGAGGAGGAGAGTACAACTTCAATGAAGTCAAAGCTTTTTGTCAAAAACAAGGAATCATAACGCACAACACAACAAGATATACTCCACAACAAAATGTAAAAATTACTCGATCATGAACATGGCCAAATGTATGCTTCATGAGACGAAGTTGTCAAATAACTATTGGGATGAGGAGTTTCCACAACAGTGTATGTTCTCAATAGATCTCCAACAACCAGTCTCCAAGATACAGTGCCTCAAGAAGCATGAGATGGTAAAAAGGTAAATGTATCTCACTTTAGAATTTTTGGATTAATATAATTTTCACCTGTTCCTAAGCAGCTAAGAAAGAAGCTTGAAGATAGAAGTGAAAGATGTATTTTCGTAGGTTATAATGAGTAGTCAAAGGAATATAGACTTTATAATTAAATGACAAAGAAGTTTGTTTTAAGCAAAGATGTTATATTTTTTGAAAATAAATGCTGGTCTGAGCATGTTGATGAAACTTCGAATGAGTATTTTTTTCCACCACAACCACCATGATTGCAGGTTCAAGAAGGGCCATACCATTATGAAAATGGTACAACTTAAAGTAGTGAATCCACCAGAAATTCAACATCTTTAGAGCACAATCAGACTACAAGAATCATTAGAGAAATATATGACAAGAGCATGAGTTTGACCAGCAAAATATGTTTGCATTTCTTTCATCTCAACCAACCCATTTTGAAGAAGTAGTTAAAGAAAAGCATTGGGTTGATGCAATGAACCAAGAAATTGCTACCATAGAGAAGAACCATAATTGGGAATTAGTTGATCTCCCAAGAGACAAAACCAGAATTGGTGTCAAATGCGTATATAAGACCAAGATGAATGAAAAAGGAGAACTTGAGAAACATAAGGAAATATTGGTTGCCAAAGGATTCTCACAACATTTTGGTGTTGACTATGGTGAAACCTTTGCTCCAATAGACAGGTTAGACACTGTCAGAACTATTTTTGTCTACATCATCTCAACACAAATGGAAAGTATATCAGCTTGATGTAAAATATTCCTTCCTTAATGGTATATTGCATAAAGAAGTTTATGTAGAGAAGACTCCTGGTTTTGAAGTTACAGGACAGGAGCATAAAGCATACAAATTGAAGAAAGATTTGTATGGTTCGAAACAAGCTCTGAGAGTTTGGTACAATCACATTAACACCTATCTCATAAAAAGTGGTTTTTGTAGAAGCAACCATGAGACAACTTTGTATACCATAACGTAAAATTCTTATTGTATACCTTTATGTAGATGATCTTTATATTGTAAATATGATGTTAGAAGACTTCAAAGAAACAATGTAAACAAGGTTTGATATGATAGATCTAGGGTCATGAACTACTTCGTAGGCATTGGAATTCACCAATCTGCTAATGGCATTTTTGTTGGTCAACAAAAATATGCCACTGATATCATCCAAAAGTCCAAAATGACCAATTGCAAACTTGCTAATACATGAATTTGTCAAGGCACAAAACTGAACAAATAAGAAATAGCACCACCAGTTGATCCCACATTGTATAAAAGTCTAGTTGGTAGTTTGTTGTATCTCACTGCAACTAGATCTAATATTATGTTTGCAACAAGTTTTGTCTCCAAGTTTACGCAGTCACCTTTGATTTCTCAATGGAAGGTTGCAAAAAGGATCTTAAGATATATTGCAGGGACAATAGATTATGGTTTGTTCTATACACATTATAAAAATGGTTCACTTTTAGGTTATATAGAAAACGATTATGCAGGGAGTTTAGATGATCGCAAAAGCACCTTAGAGTATGCTTTTCATCTTAGAACCAATCTGATTTCATGGGCATCCAAGAAATAGTGAATCATTTCAATATCTTCTGCAAAGGTAGAATATGTAGCAACAAATTTAGTAGCTTATCAAGTAGTGTGGTTGAGAAGATTATTGAAACATCTATCAAATGTTCAAAAGGAACCAACTCCAATTCGCTATGATAACAATTCATCAATTTCCTTATAAAAATATTGCATTTTCCACAAAAATAGCAAGCACATTGACAAGCGTTTTCATTTCATCCATGAGCTTGTTAATGATGGGGACATAGAACTTACTTTTTGTGGCTCCAAAGATCATTTTGAAGATATTTTCGCAAAGCCACTGGGCAAGAATGTATTTGAATTTGAAAGAGGGAAATCAGGTATTGTAAAAACCTCTACATGTAACATTTGAGATTAGGAGGGATGTTGATATATTAGTCTCACTATCTTCTAGGTCTCATCACATTTGATTCTCTTATCTGCTAGGTGTCATCACATTTGACTCTCTTGTCTGCTAGGTGTCATAGACAATTCATGTTTACTTCATTTTAGTCGAGTTCTACTCCAGTGATTTATTGTTGATATTTTCAATGTAATATATTTAACTATTTTGAATATTGAGAAGAACAATCTTTGCTCCATAATTTCTTCTCATTATTTTTTCAGTGTATTATCTACGTAATTGGACAGTGATCCTGATCTGAAGAAAGAAGCTCACCAAAAGATTGATAGAATATGGCTAACAATGATCTGAATTTTCACCAGTTTCTTCGTTGATGTGAGTGATAACGCTTTGGAATTCGCTTCGAAACTTCTCATAACATTTGGTTCATACAACTACTATATTCTTGTGGTTTCCATTTAAATCGACTAGATGTAGCTTCCCTAAACCATCAAATGCTGCAAATAATGCCCAACTGTTATAAATGATTGATTGTTGCATTTGTGATTCTTGATTTTTTTGTGCGGCATTACAGTATTCAAAAGAGTTCTAAACTGTGTATAGGAAGGATGTGAGTAAATCCAACACAACAACCTGAAAAAATGAAGGAGAACTAACCAAAAAGGAATGTTCATGAAAACTTAGGCATTCTTATGCAGTAACTGTGGTTGGTTAATTTTTCTTTGTTTTGAAGGCATGGGGAACCATTTGGAGAATCTGGTGCATAGTCTAAAATTGAAGATTAAGGGACTGAAAATGAACAAGAATTATAGGAAGATGGATAAGAGTGAAAACATGTGAATCAAAGCTCGAAGTAGACGTGCACATAAATTAATTTCAGAAACCCTAAGGGCAGCTGACGTGCCGGGAAAAAATCCATCGCTTATGAATACTCAGCCTGTGATGGTCATCGCAAATATTGTGGAATGAAGAAATATGTTTCAAGCTGGATGGATAAATGGAATATAGATCTCTCATAATGAAATTAAGTATGCTTATGCTTTTGTATGGATTATAGAAGAAAATTTTTGCTCGAATTTCCAAAATTTGTGCTAAAGGCATTAGGAATTGTGTAAAGAGCATGCTTCATGATTCAAAACTATAGACGAATGCTTCCAAACTAAATGTGGTAGTGTTTATGATTATACCTAAGCATATGGAGCCCAACAATTTGATCATGATCCTCCACCAAACAATCTGTGACCTCCTACGTTAAATTGAAATCTCAACAATCACCTGTAGCAAGCAAGCTAGTTGTTCCAAGGACATTGCACTCTATGTTTCTTTCAGAATTAACGGAAGTAATCTCTGTCAATCCATAGAACTATTGTCAGAAGTTATTGCTCTTGGTATTAGAGCATTGGTTGTTAAAATTGATTAAACATGCATTATTTTGTCAGAAACCCTCACATTTTAAGAATGTATTTGCATTTTCATCTCTCTGAAAGAAATTTTGATAACATAACATATCAACACATTACAAGACATCTAAATGCATTAACATATGCTTTAGTTAACCATGTTTTAGGTCGACATTTTCAACATATGTAAAAATAAAACCCATGATACAATAAGGAACATTAGGTACATATATATAGATCGCCATATAGAGTTTTCATAATGTTTTTTACATCAAAAATCAAAATTTGTGTTGTGAGACACATGACTCCTCAAGCCTATATAAGTGCAAAAATAAGACTAGAGATATGTCTATCTACCAACTTGATGGTCATGATAACATGATATAGCCCTAGCAACTTGGCCCAACATCGAACGCATTCTAGATGATACCCCCGTGGTATGCATCTGATACCGAAGTGGTACCTCATCAATAGTATCATAATCTGGAATACCTCTAGTCAAGGTCTCTAGATTGCACTCCACCTCCACCATAGGATCAACTCCTTCGACATATGATGCATCCTCGAGCTATCATTCTGCCCTCCTCATTATCAGAGAAACCCCTGGAGGTCTCTCTAGTCCCACATCTGCAAAATATCACAAGTCTCAATCTCAATTCACATAATTAAAAAACATTAAAAATTTTGAAAAACTTAAAAAAAAGTTCTTTACTTGAGTCATTCCAATGCGCTTCAGGTGGCAGTGGGAGATTAGGATCTCCTTGGAATTTTTTCCCAGCATAGGCCCAATCATCCACCATGATGAGCTACTGATGTAGCCATACAAAGAACAGAAGTGGAAAGGACATTGTTTGCCCACCTCCATGATGAGGCATCAACTCTCCCCACCGCAGTAAACTTGGATCCCTAGGTCCGAGAGTTTCTACCTCCACCCACTAATATCTGACCAGTGGAACATGCTCTAGAAAGAACGTCACCAAAATTGATCTGTAACCAAATTGTTTGATTTTACCTATCTTGTACTTGGTGAGCTAGTCTTTTATATTGATCAGTAGTCTTCACACCAGTTGAACACGATCGGACTCAGGCAATCCACTGCATACTGAAAGTGGGATTTTCTCACCTCATACTAAGCATGGACCCTAGCTACTCAAGATATAGCATATAGAATTGTTCTCAATGGAAGATTTGTGACAATTTTGGTGTCTATATTCCCACTTTTTGTCTTGTGGGAACCATGGCAATGTTTAGCTATTAGCATGTCAATGCTTTCTCTTCTAGCACGAGAATTAGAAAATTGAACTCGTTGTCATCTCTTGGACAAACCAGTGATAAAATATAAGTCTACAACTTTTATGTCAAGCTCTTGGTCCCCTATTATAAACATCTGACAATCTACATCCCACCATCCTACCAAGTATTGCAATAACTCCACTTGGGACTTGATTCCAGGGGTACATAAAAACTTAAGTAATCCACATGCACGGAGAGTGCTTATGCAATTAGGATCATGTTATGCCTAGTGACATTCTACTTCATGGCCTCTTTCTTTCCACTCAATTGCCATTTTCTATAAGAAATAACCTATAAAACATCATTGAACAAGGTTTTAATTAGATTCCATGGAGGAAAATTTGCAAAACAACTAGTAATTTTGGAGATCTGTCGAAAAATTTTACTTCACAATGCCAACACATCTATCTCTAATTTTTTTGTGCTTCCATTGCTATGGCACTGTTAATCTCAGGGAGGGCAATGTGATCTCGATGAGTAAAAGCCACGCTAGCCACCCTTGACTCATTTTTTCTTCAAACCCCCTAGCTACCTATTCTATGGGTTAAATCACTTGAAGTTACTATTAAATTGCAAAGGAAGGACATATCCATTACCTATGATAGACGGTTCACTGAATGGTTCCTTGGATTAATCACACTCCTCGCCTGAAGATCGGGGGAATTTAGGGAAAAATGTGCTCTCCAATTCACAAAATGACAAATGGTAATTTTATTTTTACTTTTGGAGTTTATATAAACTTTTTAAAGTATTTTTACCATTTATGGAATATTTTTACCTATATTTGTATATTTTTCTCAAACTAGGTAATGTTTGTTCACATGTGTAGTGACAGGTTATTACTAATTGGCGATGGTAATTGGCGATGGTAATTCATTTTGGATGGATTATCTAGTTTTATTTTATCACTTTTTCAGACTCACAAAACATAAATGAAAAAGGAACACCCTTGGAGTCATCTTTCAGCTCTTTTCTGACTCTCAAAATATGAAAATATTGTCAAGTACTTGTCTTTTAGAACTCGTAAAATTAAATGAAAATACGTCAACTCAGTATAAGTTTAACCCTTTTCTAGACTGAGATAGATTAATTATGAAAAAAAATATTTTAGTCACACATGGCTAAGAGGTTCTCTTAAGTATTGTTTTCTACCTTTTCAGACTTAAAAGGCGATCTACGAAAAGAGACATCTAGAGTTTTCTTTTTGCCTCTTTTTCAAACTCTATAAACATGAAAAAGACGTTGATTTACCCCTCCGTCAAACTCATAAAATTGAAATGATGAAGGACTTGTGACCATGATGAGACCAAACTACTCCTTCCTAAGACTCATTAAAAATACTAGGATGGATTCATCCAAAGGATGAACTTATATGACAATCGTATGGTATCATATTCAAGCTTGGGATAACAAATAAAGAGGTGCTCACTAGAAATAGTTGGGGCGGGGGAAACGAAAGGAAATATATATCTAGTATTTTGTATAAAAGGAAGCATGTCATTCTTGAACTTAACACTTATCTGTATCTCATGTCGAGTTTGCGTTATCCTCACTTCGTCACTTGCCTTACTGGGTTTTGGGAATCCATTTGTCTGTCATCTGATTATATCTTATCGTCACCATGATGTCTTATCCTATTTTGAGTCAAATGCTGCCAAATTTGAGAATTGTGTGGCTGATATGTTCAAGAGAAGTCCCATCTGTAATTCAAACCACTTAAACCATATTTGACCTTTCTACAACAATCCTGAAGCACTCTTTCCAACTCTACAAAATCCTATGTTTCATGTCGATGATGTGGGAAACATTATGGCCCTCCTTTAACGGATCACTTCCTATTGACTCCAACTCATTATCTAGGAAGATGGTCTAGAAACTCCCTTTCAGTACCTTATATCTTGCATGCATCAATGGAAGGTTCTTCACATTTGACGATAGGTTCACATCACTCGCCTTCAATCGAATGATTCTGCGAGTGTTTGACATCAACTTCATTGTAGAAACTTGTGGATTGTGTTCTTGTACTTTGAGAGCCATCGTCATCATTGATGGTTTCTCTCATGCTTGTTAACAATTTGCATCATTGATTGATAATCAAGTGGTTTCTACCATGTTCGACTCCGACACATCTATTCACATGGTGGGATTCCTACTTTGGTTGGATTATGATAGAGATGAAGACCCTGGGATTCATTTGATAAATCCATGCTATGTGGAGTTATTAAGTATTCATAATTGTAAACATCATCCTTTTTATTCGGATGACTACGCCCATGCCGTGGATCCATGTATTGCTAGATGCCTACTAAAAGATGTATTGTCAAGCATACTTACATTAGAGATGTTAGATATATTGTATTATGTTTGATTTGCAAGTCTCCTGGCAATGGTTCTCTAATTCCTTGCCTTTCCTTGTAAAGAACCTCAACCATCACTTCTCATTCTAACTTCATGCTTTAGGGGACATCTGTTATACAATATTTTTTCACACTCTCAGTCTCATATCCTGAAGTTTCACACTTTGTGTCACTGATGCCACTAGTGTCGTAAAATGATGAAAGTCATCACAAACAATTTATTCACCATGAAACATGTTTGTGGTTATTAGAAGAATATCCCTAAAGAAAAGGAAGAAAACTTGCCTTGAAAGAATTTTGAAGAACTTTTCAAACAACTTGGTTTTGAAGACCAACACATTTTGCATAACTAGTGACTTCTATTGACAACTTGTTGCATCATACATTCCTAGCACTGCTAATGTGACTTTAATCATGAAAATCCACGTTGGTCCTCTTTAGGTAGTTTTTCCCAAAATGAAGGAGAAACTTATGTTATGAGAAAGCTTGAGAACGATGACCTGGTTTCAGGTAGATGAGGATTGGAACTAGACCTCCCATTCCTGGACCTAGATCCTCTTTCCATGGATCTCTCCCTTGAGATGTGGAACTCCTCCCTCTTTTCATGGATCTTCAACTCCCTCTCCTTCCCTATAAATGAATTTTCCACCTTCCACTAATGGTTGGTTGCCATCCTACTGTTGAATTATGCCCAATTGTTGCCCATTTGCAAAGGAGAAAAGTGTTTGAAGGCTAAGGGTTGGACTTAGAATCTCACTTGAGGGAGGCTTCCCACATCAAGGCTTCATTGGTTGTAGTGCTCCATTTTTCATCTATTAATAATACAATTTATGTTTTCTTTCTGTAATTGTGTCAATTATTGTCCATTTATTGTAATACTCCTTGATCTGTTACATAATTTGTATTAGAAAATGTTATGCTTTGCATAGCTTTGTTGCCACCATTTGATCTTTCTTGCAAGCACTCATCTACACTGGCAAAGAGGAGATCATGAGCTTGGAAGCCAATGAGTCAAGTTCAACATCAAGGGTATTAGCATCAAAGAGAGGTAAGAGACCTATCCTCATTTGCATTTTCTAGTATGAATTAGGGAAGATTGCATGTAATTGTCTTCTATAGTTGCTAGATCCTCCCATAGGATTAGAGGGATCATTTTTGTCCGCAGAAAGGATTGTTTGCACAACAAATTATCATGTTCAATACAAAAATAGGCAATGTGCAATTTGATTAAAATATAGACGAGCCTCCAAACTCTCTTAAGAGTTGAGATTGTTTGTTAGAGCAAGAGAGTGATGTTCCATAAGATCAATGAATTTAAAGAAAGATTGGTTAATGAACATATGCCCAAATACAAAACAAGAATACTTACTATTTTATATTTGGCTTTCCATTGTCAATTGTATTCAATAAGTTCAAGGAGAATGTGACCCCATATAAAGAAACATTTCAAATTGTTTATTGCAAGATGATAATTATGTTAAATTAGCACATATACAAAATTTTATTTGTTGAAAAATCCATTCTATAATAAAAGAAAAAAAATCCTTCAAACATGTCCAATGAATCAATCAATTCATCAACATCAAAAAAACTAAATCTTGAATATAATATAATATAAGATTATTCAAAAAATTAGCCATAAACAAAGTTAGTGCATGTCCAAAGGCAATTATATGTACTCAAAATTGTCCAACAATCCATTCTTTCAAAAATGGCAGTACATGATACTCAACATATATATAATACCTTGGGACCAAAACTAGAGAATAATGACACCTCATGCCCAACCCACATCCTAATGGATTAATCCTAATGGTATCTTGTACCGAAATTAATACATCCTAGCTAAGATACATAATGGATCAATCATAAAAGCATATGTTTCTTATAAGTTGCCCATATATATATATATATATATATATATATATATATATATATATATAAATATATATAATATATATATATATATATATATACATTTCAGTTTTAGGTGCAGGACATCGTGCTATTGCATGTATGTTGCATGCATACAAATATAACAAATTATATTAGTACTGGTACAAGCTAGATGGTTCAACAATATAAAAAATCATATTAGTACTAGTACAAGCTAGATGGTACAACAATAATAAGAAATAAAATATAATGTAAGGAGTGGGGATGGTTATCTAATTCTAAATACAAAATTATTTTTGGCTAGGAAATAATTCCATTGTAACTGCCAAGGGCAACAATCACCATTGTTTGAAACAACCACTAGAATCATACCCTAGAGATTGGATACAAATGTGTTGAAACAGATCTTCATATACAAAAAATAACATATTCAAGAAGATATATAAGAAAATGAGCACAAGTAAATGCAAGCTCAAGATCTCAAAAGTAGTGAAATATCTAGAATCTAGTTAGATCAGATCTACATTTACAAATAAGTTTTAGATCAGATTTACATTTACAAGTAAATTTCAAAACGAGTACTTGTATAATAACACTTTCTTAAACCAATATATAAATTATACCAATACTTCAAAATGGGTGATAAATTGTAATAAAAAATTGAAATGAGATAGATATAATCTTAAAATGCTACAATAAAACCAATAAGAAGGAATAAAACCAATGAGAAGGATTGGGCCATAAGGGATACCAATACATAAGTTATAAAGTAAATCCACCTAAGGATACCAAGACAGAAGTTATAAAGTAAATCCACCTAAGATGACTATCAAGGTTAAAATTTCCATTATTGGATGAACTCGAAATATTCACTAACAAAGATACAGTAAAACAACATAATCCCAAATAAAATCAAGTGGCAACTAAAAGATATTTTAGTTAAATTATTTTTTATGAACTTGGATACCTAAATTTATAGGCATTCATGATCACGACAATATAACATGAGTTGAGTAATATTCGTGACCCACCCAACGCATGCAACATCTCTGAAATCATTTTAACTTTTGTCAATTCCACCGCTCCACTTTTTTCAAATCATCTTCGCCATGCACTCCTAGTACTCTCATAACATTTATAACTCCCATGTCTGCACTTTCACCTTGGGTCGCATGCCATGGAACTCCGAGGAAAGAGGGTGTCTAGCCATGATTCTGCCCTTTACAATGATGATCCACGCCTGTTTTACTTGGTACCATCCCAAAAAACACAAACATGAAATTGAGTACAATCACATTTATATGGTCCACACTTTCAATTTCAGTAGTATATTTTGTTTCTTGGCCTTAGCAACTCCAATTGAGAAATATTTGATCGGCACCTTGTACATGTCTCCAAAGTGGCCCGCATCATAATTTCAAAAAAGAATCCAACGCAACTAAATTACATAGTTACCACATTTGAATTTACATTTAAATAATTTGGATAAAAAAAATTCAATTTGGGAAAAAATGAATATATATATATTGTTATTTATTTATATTCTTAATTTTAAATAATTTTTAATAACTCTAAAATAGTGGTTAAAAAGATGTGTTTCTTTTAGAGATATCACATGATCAAAACCCAAGGGTATAGAGGATGTATTCTTTTATAGACTTAACAGTCAAAATGCTTAGAAATAAGTCCCTTCTCTCACAAACAAAGGGGTCTTATACACCAAATTGATATCTGAGACTTTAAAATTTGATAATAACAATAATAACACTTGTAATCCACTTTCTCTTTTTCTATTTTCTTGGCTTTTCAGTAACCAAATTGAAATATAATTTTTTCCCAATTTCACAATTATTTCTATTTCCTATCTTTTTTTATTACATGCAATTGTGTTTAGCATTAACATTTCATGCCACCAAATTCTAAGCCGTCTATTTCCTATTTTTTTTAAGTGCATGCAATTGTGTTCAGCCAAATACTAGCCTTAGCATTTCATGCCACCAAATTCTGAGCAGAGCTATCCCTTCACAGAGCCTCGGCTGGATTGGAAACCCAAGCATATCTAACCGTTTATTCTATTACCAGAAATACGTTAAGAAGTATTTGTTTTTTGGGGAGAAGATGCCCGAATGAACAAATCCATGCAGTACCTAATCAAATTATATGGAATCATTCTTTATCTAATTGAATTAACGAAAGGTGTAATTGATGAAACTTATTTCTAAATATTTTATTTTTTATTGCATTCATTTTAAAATATTCTTAAAATCTACCTTAAAATTAAAAATAATAATTTATTTGAAAAATATTCCTAAAATTTACCAAAAAAAAAAATTCTCATCTAAAATTGGTATTTTTACACTAAAACAAAGTAGGTTAAAAATCTGGCATCCCTACCTTCGTATCACATCCCTACCCTCGTATCACGTAAATTCGTCCACCACTTTGCGGCTTCATTTGCTCAGAAAAATCTTCATTAAAAAAAGGGCTAATTACTTGCATTTTCATTTATTATTTTTCAAAAGAAAAAGGATGAGGTATTATATAAGATAATGGACATAGACATTTTACAGATAGATCTTCATAGGGGTTATTTTAGCCGACTTTGGATTTTCAGAAATTGACCAGCCCATTGAGGTGACATAAGTTGCTATCAAAAAAAGCATGATAACCAGATACATTGCTAAAATAGAAGCATAAAGATCTCTCCAAAGAGAGAAACAATGTTCAGAAACTTGTTCAAGGAGATTCCAAAATTGCTTTAGGCATAATCAGAGCTGTATAGAAGAAAAGACCAAAAAAACTAAAGCCAGATGCAAAACTAAAAACAAAAGGATTTGAAATTAAAAACCTGGCAAGGAAAAGTCTTAGATAGAGAAAATTTCCTTGCCAGATTTTACCTTCATGTACCATATACCTTGCTCCAAAAGGAGGCCTTAAGTATCTGCTTGCTGATTCTGTGATTTGAATATGTGTTGGATGGAGCATCCATCCAATTTTTTCCAAAGAAACCTGATTCTGTCCAGCCAACTTGTAAGGAGAGGGTTGTTGATGTGGCTCTTTCCTGCTACAAAATCAACCATGACTTTTGAATATCCATAAATTGACACCAATTGAATGTTAAATAAACGGTAAAAGGATAAAAGGCCTGCAAGGTCCATCGCCTCGGCTTTACTATTCGAGCCCTTTCCTCCATTCCAAGCAATGAGAAATTGATCATTTTCATTTATGATAATGTGAATGCCACAACCACATGTGCCATTCTGAGCAGCACCATCGAAGTATGCTCTTGGAAGCATTGTGTGATTTTGTACTTGCTCCTTCTGATTACACTTTTTTTGCTTTTGTGGTTTTTGTGGTAAATAGTCATAAAGAGCAACGATGCTTTGAAGAGTTCCCATAAAAGGCTCTTTACCGTCATTAAAGATAGCTTTGTTTCTCCATTTCCAAATACACCATAGGGCAATGATAATAAGAGGCCTCCAGGATTCCTTTTGCCCATTCCACCATAGGAAAGCTTCTTTAGTAGATACATGAGAGATGTGAGAAAATTTATATAACTTTGCCAGATCTTTCCATATTTGTTGAGTTATACGGCTATTGAAGAACATGTGGAGATTGCTTTCCTCATCTGACTTGCATATAAAACAGAGGCCCGGGCCATGCCAACTCCTTTCTTTTTTCAGATTCTCCCATGTTAAATTTTTATTGTGGAATACGAGCCAGGAGAATAGAATCCCCTTGGAAGGACATCCCGATTTCCAAAAGGCTGGTGGGAAAATCAGCCTTGGTGGATCATTCTTTATCCCAATCAGATTCTGATATATATCCTTAACATGAATCTAGGAGGTTCCTTTAAAATCCTTCCAAATAAGGATATTAGCATCCCGCATATGGAATATGCCACAGTTTCTCAGAGAATTTCTGAGATTTCTCCAACGCTGAGCTAAGAGATCAGAGATCCCCATACTGTCTGCCTCTTTCCAAAGAGGGAGAGGGCCCTGCCATTTAGCTATCAGTTTGTCCCAAGTGAAAATTCCTTTTCTATGGAAAAAATTTAGGAGGGATTCAGGCGGGATGATTTCCTTCTGTCCACCCAGTAATGGATCAGCTCCAATGAGAATCCAGCTACCATATTGAAAGCTCCAAGTTAAGTTGCTTAAAAAGTACTTTTCAACCTTACGAAAACTTAGCCATATTGCTGACCCATAACTGGATCCAATTCTCCCCAGTCTATACTAGTAAGAGATATCTTTTCTTGCCATGTATTTCTTTTTTATAGAGTTGCTCCAGGGGCCTTCTCCATAAATCCCTCTCCATAATGATTTGCATAGTAGCGCATTTCCAAAATCTCGCAGGTCCAACAGGCCCCATCCTCCTAATTTCTTCAGCCATGAAATATCAGACAATTTAGATAAATGAAATTTCCTTTTTTTCTGATTGGCCACCCCATATGAAATTAGCAGTTAACTTGTTCATCTTCTTTATAATGCTTGCAGGTAGAAAGAATAAATGGGCCCAAAAAACAGCTAGTTGTGTTAGGACTCACTGAGATAAAACAACTCTTCCAGCCATTGATAGGCATTTAAATTCCCATAACAATATCCTTTTGTAGTACCTATCTATTAGCCATTGCCAATCCAATTTTGAGTAACCTTTTGCTTTTAGCTGGAAGCCTAAATATTTTATTCCATGCCTTATGGAGCACGCCTTTATTCCAAAGAGAGAGGATAACCAATCTACTAAATCCATGCAGACATCATTGTGGAGAAACACTGACTTATGTTCATTAATTTGCATACCTGTGGCCTTTTGAAAATGTCTTACAATGTCATATAAGCATGTCGAGTTGAATCTGCATAACATTGCAAAAATGAGTATATCATCCATGAAAAGGTTGTGTGAGATATAATTGCTTCTGCAGATCCTCAGAGGCTGGCACCTTTTTTCACAAACTGCCCTGTTTATATGGAGACTAAGAGTATGCATTGCCAATATAAACAATAGAGGGGAAAGTGGGTATCCTTGACGCAGTTCCCTTTCAGCTAGAAAATAAGAGGATGGTGTCCCATTTATAATGACTGCATAGTTCACCCTCTCAACACATGCCATGATCCACTCTATTATTTTTGCATTGAGACCAATCTTTGCAAGTAAGCATCTGATGAAGCCCCAATCCAAGCAATCGTATGCCTTTCGAAGATCAATTTTGAGGATAACTGCTTCAGTTTTTTTAGACTGCATGGAAAATACGCTTTCTTGTGTGTTTGCAACATCGTCCAAGATATTTCTTCTTTTTAAAAATTCATGTTGATTCTTTGTTAGAAAATTTGATAAAGTCACCTTGATTATTTCAGCAATAATTTTCGAGATGATTTTGAAAGAAATGTTACAGAGGGATATCGGCCTGAAATCTTGAAAAGATTCTGCGTCCCCTTTTTTGGGATGAGGGCAATTAGAGTTGAGGAGATATTCTGGTGAATACTTCCTGATATTTTGGCACCTTCTACCATACTTAGCAAATCGTGTTTTATGAAATCAAAAAGTGGATGAAGAACTCAATGGTCCAGCCATCTGGGCCTGGAGATTTATCCCTCTTGAAAGATCTCATTGTTTGTAGCAGTTCTTCCTCCGTGATTGGTTGAAAGAGGAGCTCATTTTTTTCATCATCAAACATTTTTGGAAATAAGTCGATGCCCCATAAGATGTCCTGGATTCTACAATCCTCTGATCTCTTATAATGATTTTGAAAGTATTTCACAGCCTCATCTGAAATGTCTTGTTGAGAGTATAGATAACGCCCTTTTCCATCACTGATCTTCCAAATTGAGTTTTTTTCATGCCTTGAGCTTGCAAACTTGTGGAAAAATTTTGTATTCCTGTCCCCTTCCTCTAACCAGATAGCCCTGCTCTTTAGTCTCCAAAAAGCTTCTTTCTGCTCTAGGATTTTTTGTTTTTGTCTTTTAAGCTCACTCATGCGACATCTTGTATTGAAAGGAAGTGAATGTGTAGCCATTTACATGGAATAGCTGTTCATCTCCCTTTGAATCTCCGTAAGGTTTATTCTATTTTGAATCCTCTTTTTGATCTGCCATTCTTTGACAATCTTTTGCATATGACAAAGTTTTTCCCTGAAGGTCAAAAATGGGGGTCTGTTACCAGTTGCAGCGAGTTTTTCCCAAGTTCCTTTCACAACATCATTGAAATCTGCTTCTTCTGGCCAAGACCTATTAAATTTGAAAGAATATCCCCCTTCTAAATGCCTTTTCTCTCCAGCTTAATAAAATCGGCTTGTGGTCTGAGATAAACACATTTCCAATTGTCGAGAAGGGCATGCCCCGTTTATCTATTATGCTGACATGTAAAATCCTTTACTTGCATTTTCATTTATATTTGCTCACAAAATCCTTTGTCATAAATGCTTATTATTAAATCTGAGATTCACTCGTCAGTTGACATGAAATTTCAATCCAGCAGAAGGACGGCACCAATAAAAGGTTTCGGCGCTTTCAGGTAGAATTTTGAGTAGAGATTTCTGAAATGGCGTCCATAAATTCCGTTGGACGGTATATCTTTTTATTTTAGTAAAAAAAATTCAAATAATCAAGAGGCTGGAGTGCTTGAATTATTTTTATTTATAGTGGAAATAAATTCAGTATTATTAAAAATATCTGGATCACACAAAATTTTAAAATTTTAAAAATTTCTACTAAATTTTATCAAAATTTTAGAGAAGAGAAGTTCGAGCCAGAGAAAAGATGATCTTTTGTTGCTTCACGTTGCTGATATGAATTTTCGCTGCTTATTATGAGATTATTCAATGCCACGGAAACACATTAATTGCCACCAAAATAAATAGCCACACGTTTCTATAGGTATAATTTAAAGAAAATTATGATTGTGAAAATATACAATAAATTATCCCAAGATTCAACCCTTTTATTGGCTGTTACATTGCGCTGAAAACATTAATGGGAATAACTTGAAAATAGAATTTATGGAAATAGGGGTTTTTTGGTCAATTAAGAAATAAAAATTTAGAAAAGGAATGAGAAATGAATGAGCTCTTTGGACTCAACTATTCTGAATCATCATGCAAGCATTATGAAAATAAGCAATGCAAAGTCAAATTCATATTTATATCTGACTTTCATTAAAATATATTGTACGTAAAGGTTTGGGTAACCAATATTTAACAAGTCCTAAGGTTGTATATGCATATACAAATCAACGCATTAATTGGTTTATGGACTTCGAATAAGTGTTGCCTAAAAGGTTAAGGGTATATTTTTAGGTTCAAGCCTCCATTAAAAACCAAAACCAAAATTTGTATATGCATAAATTAATTATAGCTTCTTCGAGAATAAAGAGTTAATACGTAATCTCAAAGGCCAAGGTTTCACTATCTAATCGATAATTCAAAGAGAACTTTAGATCATCACAAAGCTAAATTTTTTTTTCCACTAACATTGAACTCATACACAAGCATAAAGGGCTAGATATCACTCTACAATATCACAATATAGCTCATGTAAAGGAGTACAAACATTGGCATTCAATGGCCCTTGTATTAGATGCAAAAGGAGCTTATTGTTATATACCTCAATAAATAATGGAAATATAATATGAAAATACCTTTAAAATTTACTAATAAATCTAATCTTTCACAAAAGATTCAACATAAAAATATAGATAAAACCCTTAAGGTAGGGTAACACTATTATTCCTTAAGGGAAGAATGAACTCAAGCAATGCTTGATACATTTACAATATTTTTCATTATATCTCTATTACATTGCTATTACTTATTTATAATATTATCTTATCCTAGGAACATTCTAGAAGGTGGAACTTTCTAGTAAGTCTTCTTACATTATTTGTGTTCATGCTACTACATGGGGCTTATTTATTAGAAAAATGGTTTCCATATATAACAACACATAAATACATATTAATTAGTATTCTAAGGGAAGTGTCCCATATTATCCCACTAGGTATACTAAAGTTATCCTCCATTGATTGTTTTTCATATCAAATTTGGTGTAACGCCCTCCTCCCACATTTACCCAAGCTAACTGGTCCACTAAGGTAAACATGTGACGAAGAGTTACTATGATATGATTCAACTCCTCATGTACAGTTAAGGAAGTGGAACTAACAAGACAAGACCAATCTGACCTTCCTCAAAAGTTACAAAACCTTAAGGAGCCAACCAACCCCTCCATGTGTCCAACCCCTGAGACAACTTGATGTTATGTTGAACTAGACCCTCAGTCACTCCCATGACAAGCATTTTGTGTGATGAGACCCTCCAGTCACTCCCACAAAAAGGAATCCATGAGACTGCAACCTTTTTCAGGTAATTCTGTGCTAGCAACCTTGAATTAAGAGCCACTTTTTTAGGGCTAGGATTCAGGCCTCTGCCCAGAACTTCATGAAACATCCAGAAATGGTAAATAATAATGAAATAAGTCTACTAATGTAGACACTTGAACAAGGAATTGACCTAACCCCTACTCGCCATGACATGTATTTCGTCAAACATGTCATAAACATGTAATGTACAAATCATAAATACACATCTGAACATAGGGGTCTTATACTTATCTTAGAATCATTAAGAAGGATGGATGCCTCGTCATAATAGTTGCAAGAACATCTATTAGGTCATGCATTCCTTAAAATTTCATCTACTAATCAAAACATGATGAGAGCCATAACTCAAGTATTTCATAAAACATGTTTATAACCAACAAATCACCATAGAAATATCAATGATGAAACCACCATTAAAGCCACATAATGACAAGCACATGTACTCATGAAATACCAAAGGAAAAAGAGCTCTTATTAACATATGCAAATCCAACCAAGTGAGGGACTTCCACATACCACTTGATCATAGATTGGGCTCAACCAAATCTATCTTTCAGTCAATCAACCCCATGCCATATTCCAAACATGAATGTGGGATCTCATGGAATAAACCAAGAACACCAAAACAGGGCTCCGAGAGGCCAAACCACCTCAACCTTCAATGGGTGATTCCACCTCACTCTCGAAAATCACTAACCATCACTAGATTAGTCCCTACCCAGGCTATCTAGGGCTCTAGAGTGTTTGTTCCAACCAAGGCTTCTAGGACTAGTAACTCAACCCACAATTATTGTCGGGCTCTAGAGCATTTTTCCAACCAGGGCTTCTAGGACTAGTAACTCAACCCACCAAGAGATTCAAAGTGTTTTTCCAACCAAGACTTCCAGGACTAGCAACTCAATCGAAGTTGTTACAGGGCTTCCAAAGCATTTGTTCAACCAAGGCTTCAGGAACTAATAAATCAACCTACATCCATAAATAATATCACCAACCAGAAAACAAAAAGAAAAAATCCAAAACACCATGGCTATCCAAGAAATGGCAAGGCTAACCACTATTAATCTAGGCAATCCTCCATGATAATGACAGATCATAACCAAGAAACCACATGCATGTGCCATGTATGCCAAAACTAGCAAGGAAATCATACATGCAATTTGGTACATGTAAATAAATCTAGTTGTAGTTGTTGATCTCGTTGTCCCCTTGCGCTTTCTTGATTTTCATTTTCCTCCTTGCTCCAAATCCCAAGTATGCCACACTCCTCCAAGACTGCTCCAATAAAATTCTAAGTGTGCACGAGTATGAGGGAGAGAATAGAATAGAGAGCTCCAAGATAAAATTGACAAAATCTAACACTGACAAAAGCCATGAACTGATGCTTAGACACCTTTTTATCATTGAGCTTTCTATTTTGTTCACTTTCCTCTATTTTTCCTTCAGTTTCCTCCTCATGCAAATTTGTGACCTTTAATCTACCTTTTCTCCTATTTTCCATTATTTTCATAAATAAATGTCAATTAATGCCACTTTGTCTTTGCCATTGTCTTTGCCAATTTCCATAGCTGTAATAAACTGAAATGAACACACACTAAGATGTTGTTACCGCCATTCAACTTAGAATCTGTGTCCCATAACCTTGGTTTTATATATTTTTTACAATGAAATTCAACCAGGGCTTGTTACAGAACCCTCCCCTTGGGGGAGCACTTTCCTCAGTGTTCTATGACACCTATAAACAATAAGACTACTGAAACCCAAAACATACTTCCTATGGAGCTTTATAACACAACTCATTGTAGTATTTACAAGGACCATTGCAGAAAACATGACAATTATATTGTTTATTGGAGCTTTATAACACAACTCATTACGTTATTTATAATAACAACCACATATACTCTCATGCACATTTGCTTCAACTAGAAAATAATCATACTATTTATGGAGCTTTAAAAATCCATCTCGATACAGTATTTGCAATAATACAGACATATGCACATATGCACATTTTCTCAACCAGCAATTAAAAGGATATGATTCCCATATCAACAACATGGGAATCTAGAGGCTCACACCTCCACAGAGGCTCACACCACCACCCTCAAAGTAATACTAGGATTCACCTCCTTCCCAAGAAGTCCATAATCCACTACCAAAGTGACAGCTGCATCCAATGTCTAGCTCTACAATCATGCAATGCTTGTCCCTTAGTGTACAGTTATTGGCTCATTGTTCCAGGGCAAACTCCTAATGTGCATTTGATTCCATCTGGCAATGCTAATGACCAAACTAAATCCATCCTCATCCTTCCCTTCTCTATTACATAGTCCCTCGGGAAATTTGGTCAACCCCTTCCATGCACTCACACACCTTCCAAGTTCTGTAGACATCCCCTTCTCTACTACAAAGTCCCTCAGCGACCCCTCCCTGAGCAAGGTTTGCTTGCATCGAAAGGTCCAACAACCAAGGCATATCCTTCTCTCAAAACCATCATACTGGTCATAGCATGCTCATGGAAATCAATAGACATTATTGGGTACTAGAGTCCCACAATGGCCCTACTCTTGAAGTGCTTTACCAACATACTATTGTCTGTTCCAATTCCTTTTGTCATTGCTTCTATTGCTTGCAGTCAGTTTCAACCACCCAATGGGGCATTTTCATGATTTCCTATACCAAGCACATAGCTTCCATTAGGTTCAAAATGAGTCGAAATAAATCCAAATCATACCTCATTGGTGGCATATCAATAAGGTACAATTGCAATTTTGTGTACAACCTGTCACAACAAGTCAAAATAGTTGTTTGATCAAATCATCATGTATAAACATATCACATCTAGTTAACTCATAACAAAACCATCATAGATCAAAATCATGAATCGCATGTAATCGTCATAAAGCAGAATCATATATCACATGTAACCATCGTAAATCAAAATCATAGATCACATGCATAATAAAAATAAAATACTAATACTTATCCTTTAATGAGTCTTTTCTTCTACCTTTGTCCTTTGTCCTTCTCATACACACACTAGATTGGTTGCCACACTTGGAAAGCACCTAATGCTTTCTCTTCTCGTCAAGCACATACACATACACACAATATACATCACAACAAATACACCTACACTTGGTGTATAACACAACACAATATATACACCTACACACGGTGTACAACACAATACATATATGTACATAGAGTACAACACAACTAATACACATGTCACGATATAGCAGCTACACAATCCTTGTAACAAAATAACACAATACCACATGTGAACAACACAATGTGTACGACGTGTACACAATACCACATGTTAACAACACAATGTGTACGACGTGTACACAATACCACATGTACATAGTGCCACCTGTACAACATGTACATAACACCACATGCACACAACACCACCTGCACAATGTGTACACAACACTATATGCATGATGTGTACATAACACCAAATGTACACAACACCACATGCCTGACATGTACACAACACCAACTGCACACAACACCCCATGTAAAACATGTACACATAACCACATGCACACAATGCCACATGTACAATCATGCACACAACACCACATGTACATAGCGCCACATATACAACATGCACGCAATGCCATATGTATCGAGCACCGCATATGAAACATGCAGAAAACAACATATGTACATAGCACCACATATCCAACATGCTCACAACACCATCTATACACATCACTACATATCCAACATGCATACAACACCATTTGTACACAACACTACATAAACAACATCTACACAACAACACAACACCACATGTATACAACATCACAAGTATAACATGTAAAATATGTATAACATATACGCAATAGGAGTATTGTACATCCAGAGACTACACTGTCTCTATTTGGAAACCTTGCTTGTAGTGTCTTTCCACCATCCATGCTTGCCCCAGCACGCTACAGATCACACTGCTTTCATTCCGCTAATGTACCCCTTAGCATTACCTTCCATAACATAGACACAGGATAATCACATAATATCAATTCATATCCACATGATACTGACCTCATAGATTTGTTAGGGCTATTCTTCCCACCTGGTTCCTCATAAGGTTAGGAACCTCTTCATGCCATTCACCTGCATAAGCAATAATTCCTCCACAAGCTTGATCTCTTATGACCCTATCAGACAATGACATACATACATACATACATATAAACATTAGCATAAAACAATGATGATCTTTGATGACCTTGCCATGAACGACATGAATACATACATGTATACATATAGAGACATCAGCACAATCATGATCACAACACAATGACCATATATCATAAGGTCAAGTTTAAGAGAACCCCCTTTATCCATGCATAGCATGCACAAGATTGAGAAAAACAGTTCCCAAATTAGCTAAGGGTTATGATGCCTCAAATTCATTTTCTTTACCTTTCCGAATTATATTTTTCATGACTGTCCAACCATCGTCCATTTACCTCAATGGACCCAACCAATCATACTAGTTGTCATCCTCTTTCCTTTTGCTTCCCTTATACTTGCACCAAGCTTCATCTGAGTCTTACATTACCTATCGGGTTTCATTCATCTCTCCTCAAGCTCCATTAACTTCCTCCTTCCCAACCAATTCCCAAGACCCTCAAAACACAAAAGGCAAGGACAAGAAACAAACAAGAAGAAAACCATGAAAAAATATTAACAATATGACACCATAAATAAAGTGGCACGGTCATGCACTACACATAAAGATTGAAAACGCAAAACTAGCAACAAACACCATGACTCAATTCCCCATTGGTTCCTAATGCTTCCAAGTGAAATCTCAACCTGAGCCTTCTTCAATATTTCATGGCAGTCTCTTTTTCCATGCAATCCCCTGCATCATACTGCCATAAACATAGAACTTTCAATGCATAAATAGACATAACAATATATCGGTTACATTACCTTATTGTGTCAATCACACTGCCTCGTAACTAAACACATTCACACCATCTCTCAAGGGACTGCAATTCCATTGACAGATCTAGTTATAGTTAGAAATGAATGATTATATTTTTTTTCATGAATCAAGCACATATCCACATAATTTTAGACATAATCAAGGTTAAGAAGACTTCCTATATTCATGCAAAGCACTCATTCATTTGGAATTGTGGTTTCCAAACATGGCCAAAGGAATTCTCACCCAATTCATTTCTTTTACCTTTTACCTTGTTGCAATTAAGTCTTATTATGTGTTATCACATCACCCGATTATTAGTTATATAAACAAATCAATTGTTACCTTGTCATGATATTTCCAAGCATGTTTCCCTATATCTATTCACACATGTCAATCTTATGTTCCAAATATCAAGACATCATGTCTATTAATTATCTTTTACCAAGACTAACAACCATGCCAAAATCAATAGTCAACTCACAGTCATTAATCATAATACTATAACTGGCACTCACTTATACTCAAGTACATATGAACTGTCTCAGCACCTAATGTTTTAATGCAATCATCTTAAAACAAATTCACTCCTTCATGCAATCTTACAAACAGATACTCATATAATGCAATTAACCAAACATTCAAACAACCAATAAACATAATGTGTTAGATAAATCAAATATAAATGGCATAATCAAACTCATACCTCAATGTGTTTTAGGGGAGGTTGTCGCATATGCACACTTATTCCATATTAGTGTGACATAATATCACAAGTATATCGACTCGTCCATGAATACCATAACCATAACCATCTGCACGGACCAATCCAAATTAGCATGATACATATAACATCAAGATCTTAAATGAAATGACCATAACCATCATGCATATGACCGCAATGCATATAACAACAAGTTAACTACCACACATGACTATCCGATGAACGTGCATATGACCACACTGATTCGATAACATCTATCATGCATGTAAGAACAACAACAATAGAATGAAAAACATGTATATAACCCTAATTCATATAACAATCATTAACTTGTATGATGATCTGCTCTTACCCCGAGGTCTTGCGCTGCAACCTGACTCTAATAATATTCCTCTTCTGCTCTATCTTGGCTAGCACATTAGCATCATGATGACATAAAATGCATACAATGATCTCATGCATGACAAACATGCCATAACAATAGATTCATAACAACATATAGACACTAACATGCATAAAAAATGCATAAACAACTGACATGCATTCATGACAAATGCATCCCCACAACAACATCATCAACTTCTACATGTCAACACAACAGTAACAATGACCACTATCATGCATAAATAGCAAGCACATATACAACCTACATGCATGAAATACAAGCACAATCTGCCCATCCAGTCTAAGTGTTGAACCATTCTCTGATACCACTCTGTGGTATCAGATATCACCCAAAGAGAACAAAACCCACTCAGATACTACTTTGTAACCACCCTCCTCCCACATTTACCTAAGATAACTGATCCACCAAGGTAAACGTGTGATGAAAAGTTACTATGATATGATTCAATTGCCCATGCGCAGTTAAGGAAGAGGAATTGACAAGACAAAACCAATCTTACCTTCCTGAAAAGCTACAAAACCTTCAGGAGCTATACAACCCCTCTAGGTGTCCAACCTTTGAGACAACTTGATGTTATGTTGAACAAGACCCACAGTCTCTCCCATGATAAGCCTTCCATGCAATGAGACCCTCTAGTCACTCCCACAACAAGGCATCTATGTGACTGCAACCTTTTTCAGGAAGTTTTGTGCTAGCGACCCTGAATTTAGAGCCATTTTTTCAAGGCTAGGACACAAGGCTCTACCCAAAACTTCATGAAACTTCCATAAATGGTAAATAACAATGAAATAAGGCTACTAATGAAAGCACTTGATGTGACCTCTACCAGCCATGACATGAAATCCATCAAACATATCATAAACATGTAATGTATGGAATCCATCAAACATATCATAAACATGTAATGTACAAGTCATAAATACACATCAGAACATAGGGGTCTCAAGCATATCTGAGAATCATTAAGAGTGATCTTTGCCTCCTCATAATAGTTGCAATATCATCTATTAGTCATGCATTCATTAACATTTCATCTACTAATCAAAACATGATGAGAGGCATAACTCAAGTTTGTCATAAAACATGCTTATAACCAGCAACTAACCAGATAAATATCAATGATAAAACCACCATTAAATCCACATAATGGAAAGCACATTTATTCATGAAATACCAAAGGAAAATGAGCTCTTATTTACATATGCAAATCTAACCAAGTTAGGGACTTCCACGTACCACCCGACCATAGATTGGGTTGAACCAAATCTCTCTTTTAGCCAATCACCCCCACGCCATATTCCAAGCATGAATGTGGGATCTCATGAGACAAACCAATAATACCAAATTAGGGCTTCTAGAGGCCAAACCACCTGAAACCTCAACCAGTGATTCCACCTCATAGTGGAACATCACTAACCATCACCAAATCGGTCTCTACCTAGGTTGTCCAGGGCTTCAGAGTGTTTTTTCCAACCAAGTCTTCCAAGACTAGTAATTCAACCCATAATTTTGTCGGGTTCGAGAGTGTTTGTCAAACCAAGGCTTCGAGGACTAGTAACTCAACCCAGTGTTTTTCCAACTAAGGATACTAGGACTAGTAACTCAACCCAAGCTATTACAGGGCTTTCAGAGCATTTGTCCAACCAAGTATCCATGAACTAATAACTCAACCCACATCCATAAGGAACATAAGAACCAATAAGAAAACAAAATAAAAAAACCACAACACCATGGTTATCTATGAAATGGCAAGGCTAGGCAAAACCAATATCAATCCAGGCAATCCTCCATGCCAATGACATATCATAACGAAGAAACCACGTGCATGTAATTCGGTACTTGTAAAGAAATCCAATTGTAGCTTTCGATCTTGATATCCCCTTGCACTTTCCTACATTTCCTTTGCCTTCTTGCTCCAAATCCCAAGTATGTCACACTCCTCCAACAGTGCTCCAAGGAAAATCGAAGTGTGCAAGAATATGAGAGAGAGAGAATAGAATAGAGAGCTCAAAGCTAAAATTGACAAGAGCTAACACTGACAAAAGCCATGAAATAATCCTCAGAAGCCTTTTTATCATTGAGGCCTCTATTTTCTTCATTTTCCTCTATTTTTGCTTCAGTTTCCTCCTCATGCAAATTTGTGACCTTTCATCTCCCTTGTCTCCTATTTTCCATTATTTTCATAAATAAATGTCAATTAATGCAACTTTGCCTTTCCCAATTTTCATAGCCATAATAAATTGAAATGAACACCCACAAGGATGTTTTGTTTGTCATTCAACTCGAACTACATGTCCCATGACCTTGGTTTTATATTTTTTTTACATGGAAATTCAACCAGGGGTTGTTACATCTGGATGGGACTTCTCAACCAAGTTGTGACCTTCAAATGAATTATTTATTTCATAATTCAATCAACAAGTGAGAGTGAAGTCAAAATCTTAGTACTAGGACCATATCTAAGGACAAGCCACTTTCCACCAAGCTCAACACTATGAATTCATCAACTAGTCAGAGTGTTAGTTGTAAAATAGTCCATATTTGAATTTTCCTTCGCATACATACTAACTCTTTGTTTTGCAAGAACAAATATCAATTTATAAGAAGAGAAAATACAATGGATATGACTATATATATATATATATAACTACATATCATGAAAATCGTTCATTGAACAATAATAATTTGGAATAGTATTTTAAGAATTAGTTAATATTTCTATTAAAATATATTAATCAAATTTTGTTTGCAAGTACTCTATAGAAAAATGATGTCATTGCTACATCTCACATATCATCATTATACTATTTTGAAACCACTATAATCATATCATTAACATAACCATTACCATCATATTCAATGCATAAATGGACAACAATAATCATGAACAATCATTCAAATTGCAATGCTTTACAATCAACTATGTATTCATTAGAAAATGGGTCACAAAACCTTAGTTTGTGTAGCATCCTATCCGTTTTCAAAGATCACGAGTTAATCTTCTACTATGCACTACCATTAAAAGACTTCTTCATGTTCTTCATGCCTTAGCTTTGTTAAGGGTGTTCTTTCCTTTCATAGAGATTATGCTAACAATATTCTACAACTTTCAATTGATTTTTCTTTCTTTATCCGTCTTGTCCTTATAAAGGACCTCTTTTATAGTGCAAAGCTAAACATTTCAAATTTGTTGTAAATTGGATTGTGAAACATCTAATGGAATATGTCAATATGTCACTCTTTTATACTTATTGTTTATAACTTTGTTCAAATAGTATAATCTAGTAGTTAAATTCTTTATATAAATATATATTATTTGATGTAACTTTTTATTATAAGCATTACCATTACAACTCTTGCTTTTTTAGGTAGTTCACAAGATGGAACTTTTTCTTAACAACAATATTGAACTCATCCGATATCATATTCCTAGTGGTGTTGAGTGTCGTCTATTCTCACATAAGTTTTTCCACCATGGTGAAACTTCTCTTTTGTCTCGTAAATTTGAATAAGAAATCATATACTTATTTAAGTATGGTTAGAATTTATAATATAAATTAAATTTCCTCAACAAATGATCTAATTTTATCCTATCCTCTAACCACTATATGAGGGAATTTTATCTTATCCTCTAACCACTATATGCCGGAATTTTCACATTAGTCTCCACATTGCTAAGTATTTTATGTTGAAAGATGGTCATAACCATTATTTCTAGATTATTTGTAGATCAATTAGGTAAATGTTGATAACGTTATTTCCAAGTAAGTTTAAAAGCATACTCACTTGAAATTAAATAATGACATATGCCAAATTTTTACAACAACGCCATGACATAGTCACTTACCAATCTAATTTTACAATTTCGCATTAAGATAAGCAATTTCTTCTTGAAAGAATTACAATTTTGATTTACGCATTAATTTTTATTTCCTTTTGAAAAGAGTTAGTTTTCACCCTAAGTTATCTAATAAAATGATAATCTCATGTAAATATATAAGTTTAATATCAAACTTATTATACCTGCCAAGGTAGGTATATAGCGATGGATAAATCATAGACTATCTATTAATTATTATTACGCCGTAAGGCATTCCCCTTTGAAACCAACTCCCCCAACTTCTTTTCTGTCATCGCTTTGTGCCCTTAGATCCTTTGTTAGACGATTAGATTATCCTCACCCGTTGATTTGAATTGGTTGGTGACGGTTGGGACTCGCTTGGCAGTTACTGTTTTCTCTTCATGTAACTGCAAAACCAAGAGACACTTAATAACAACATGATAGCTTAGGGGATGCAGAAGAAGACGAAGACTTTGTCATTGGCCACGACAATTCCAAGCTTGGAATTCCTACCCAGAATGGCTTAGATGTTGCTGTGAAATCACACGACAGATGACGTAGAAATAAGGATTTAAAGAGCAGTGCCACAAATTTACCACTCTTTTCAACCCCGGGTAATGGCCAAATCCATGGAAGAACTTTTGCAGGGGATGCAGAAGAAGACGGAGATTTTGCCAATGGCAACGGCAATGCCAAGCAGGGAATTGCCAGTTACCACCTGTAATGGCTCAGATGTTGCCGTTAAATCACATGGCCGACGACATAGAAATAAGGGTTTAAAGAGAAGTGCCACAGATTTACCACTGTTTTCAACCTTGGACGAATACCAAATCCATGGAAATAATATTGCAGTGAATTCCTTAAATTCTCCCTCCACTGTTCCGGATTTCGGATTTTTGAAGGAAGCCACCGTGGAACAATCCAAATCATGATTTTCAAAGCAAACTGAAGCGGGGCACGGGGTTATTCAATTGCATGCCGAGAACTCTGTTTTGTTATTGGTAGAAGATGATAGTAATAATAACACCAAGAAAGATGAGCCAATTTCCATAAATAATGAGAGAGACCATACAAAAACAGACGATTCTTTGATTTTCTAGGAAGCAACATATATGGATAAACATGCAAATGAAGTTATGGGTATTGATCAAGTGGAGTCGGTCAACCCAGAGGATAGGGTTTTGGTTTCTTTACTAGGGGCACATAGATCGGTCGTCGTGAATATGCCAACAAATCTGGAAGACATTTCGAATATGTGCAACAATTGGGGTTCTCCTCCTAAGTTGAGGCAATGGACTCTAAATGATAGTTTGAATGTGAAGGCCAAATCTTGCATGAAATGCATAGTTGAGAATGAAATAGTAGAAGATCAGAAATCGAATGGGGCCGCTTCTCCTAGTTGTGGATCAAAACAGTAGCAACAACCCGACAAGGATTCAAATAGGGGAAGGGTCAGTTTCGGAGATCCCTAAGAACTGATGGATTGAATGCATGTGATTGCTCACAGCTCCAAATATCCTACATATGTTGGGATGTCCCCATTCCAATATTTGAAATATATGGAGGCAGTTCTCTGTGAAGCACAACATCAGTTGGAAATGATAAAAAGAGACAGAGGGTTTACAATACAACGTTCCATGATCCCTGAAGATGTGAATTTCTTATTGATGTACGATTTTTTGTGTGCCTTGATTGCTTTCTATCATTATTGACTATCATGCCAACAAAGATACTGGCATTCACATGGAGATGCTTGACGGTCAGTTCCATAGGTCATGTGCTGATGAGCTTTTTGACATAGGATGCTTAGTCATATTGATTTGTTGAGTGGCACATCTCCAAGTAATAGATATTAGTCTCATCTACCATTTTATCAGAGGACAAGGCACTGTCAAAATTTATGTGGTGTTTAATGTACTAGAGATATTTGATAAACTCTTCCATTCATTTGGAGGGGATGTGCTTCAAGTGCTATTCAATTTAGCAGAGGGAGTTGCAAGTAGCTCTAAAGAATCTATGGAATTTGAGACTGCACATTTCATTCTAGACCAAATGATAGTTGTTGTTGCATTCATCCTCTGTCATTTTAGCCCAAGCAATTGCTATATCAGCTGCAATCATATCTCACACACAATACCTTGTTGGCACTAGTGTCAAATAATTTTGCAGAGATTAAGAACAATGTTTTCAAACGCGTGAGCAAAGAGAATCTGCACAAGATGGCATATTATGATACTGTGGAGAGGCTCCATATCACAACATACATCATATTTGTATTGGCTCAAAACATTTTGGAGGCATAAAATGCATGGTTTTAGAGTTTGGCAATGAACGCATGCATGATTTGGTGTTGAGAAATTCTCGTGGATGTTATCAAGCATGTGTTTCTTGCAAAATTTAACAAGATAAAACCGTCCACTTATTTCCTGTTTGTAATTTTCTCTTAAACCATTAAATAATGATGAATTAATGTTTCCCTATTCAAGTTCAAATTATGTTAATACTTTTTAGTTCCTGTACAAGCATGGTTACATCTTTGACAAATGAGATTGCTACAAGAAAGTCTGTCTATTTTTTTCACTGCACATCATAGATGATCTATATAACACATTTGTTGGTGGAAGAGCCTGAGAAATTGACAAGCCCACTTCTGGCTGATACATATGTTACACTGTTGAAGGGAAGAAATGCGTGGTATGGTCAACGGATTGCAAAGGGAGAAATTAAGCCAGACACGAGGGACAAAATACAAGGAAAAGGAATGATATAGGTTTAAATCCAATTTTGAGCTCAGGCAATACTTTTATTTTTCTCTTTTATTTATTGCTGCAATACATGTTTCATAGTTTAAATGAGACATAACAACCACAAAGTGGGAAAACTGCTTTTGGAAAGCTTCCAAGGAGACCCATAAGCCTTTTAGCAATCTTTGGCATGCTTTAAAAGTAAGTTCATAATCCAAAGATGGCAGAGTATTTATGGTTGGAAATGCAATATCGAATTCCATATTGCAGAAACATGAATGGCTACTTTCTGTTTTTGATAATATAGGGTGTATCAGTTGTGGAAGAATTCTATGAATCACATTGGAAGCTTAGTCATATTGATTTGTGGAGTGGCACTTCTCCAAGTAACAGATATTAGTCTCATCTACCATTTTATCAGAGGACAAGGCCATTTCAGTGAAATATATGGAGGCAGTTCTCTGCAAAGCACAACATCAGTTGGAAATGATAAAAAGAGATAGAGGGTTTACAATACAATGTTCCATGTTCCCTAGAGATGTGAATTGCTTATTGATGCAATATTTTTTGTGCCTTGATTCCTTTCTATCATTATTGACTATCATGCTAGCAAAGATACTGGCATTCACATGAGATTGCTTGACGGTCAGTTCTAGAGGTCGTGTGCTGATGAGCTTTCTGACATAGGATGCTTAGTCATACTGATTTGTGGAGTGGCACTTCTCCAAGTAACATATATTAGTCTCATCTACCATTTTATCATAGGACAAGGCACTGTCAAACTTTATGTGGTGTTTAATGTAATAGAGATATTTGATAAACTCTGCCAGCCATTTGGAGGGGATGTGCTTCAAGTGTTATTCAATTCAGTAGATGGAGTTGCAAGTAGCTCTAAAGAATCTATGGCATTTGAGATTGCACGTTTCATTATGGACCAAATGATAGTTGTTGTTGCATTCATCCTTCTGTCATTTTAGCCCAAGAAATTACTCTATCAACTGCAATCATATCTCACAACAATGCCTTATTGGCACTACTTGTGTCAAATAATTTTGCGGAGATTAAGAGCAATGTTTTCAAACATGTCAGCAAAGAGAATCTGCACAAGATGGCATATTATGATACTATGGAGAGGTTCCATATCACAGCATACATCTTATTTGTATTGGCTCAAAACATTTTGTAGGCAGAAAATGCATGGGTTTGGAGTTTCACAATTAACACATGCATGATTTGGTGCTATGAAATTCTCGTGGATGTTATCAAGCATGCATTTCTTGACAAATTTAATGAGATAAAACCATATGCTTATTTATTGTTTGTAATTTTCTCTAAAACCATTAAATAATGATGAATTAGTGTTTTCCTGTTCATGTTCAAACTATATTAATACTTTTTAGTTCCTGTACAGGCATGGTTGCAACTTTGACAAATGAGAGTGCTACAAGCAAGTCTGTCTATTTTTCTCACTGCACATCAGAGATGGTCTATATAACACATTTGTTGGTGGAAGAGCCTGAGAAATTGATAGGCCCACTTCTGGATGATACATCTGTTACACTAATGAATGGAAGAAATGTGTGGTATGGTCAACAAATTGCAAAGGGAGAAATTAGGCTAGACATGGGGGACAACATACAAGGAAAAGGAATGATACATGTTTAAATCCAATTTTGAGCTCAGGCAATGTTTTTCTTTTTCTCTTTTATTTATTTCCGCAATACGTGTTTCATAGTTTAAATGAGACATAGCAACCACAAAGTGGGAAAACCGCTTTTGGAAAGCTTCCAAGGAGACCCATAAGATTTTGAGCAGTCCTTGGCATGCTTTAAAAGTAAGTTCATAATCCAAAGATGGCAGAGTATTTATGGTTGGAAATGCAGTATCAAATTCCATATCGCAGAAACATGAATGACTACTTTCTGTTTTTTATAATATAGGGTGTACTAGCCATGGAAACATTATATGAATTGCTTTGGATACATAGTCATATTGATTTGTGGAGTGGCACTTCTCCAAGTAACAGATATTAGTCTCATCTACCATTTTATCATAGGACAAGGCACTGTCAAACTTTATGTGGTGTTTAATGTAATAGAGATATTTGATAAACTCTTCCAGTCATTTGGAGGGGATGTGCTTCAAGTGTTATTCAATTTAGTAGAGGGAGTTGCAAGTAGCTCTAAAGAATCTATGGCATTTGAGACTGCATGTTTCATTATGGACCAAATGATAGTTGTTGTTGCATTCATCCTCTGTCATTTTAGCCCAAGCAATTACTCTATCAGCTGCAATCATATCTCACAACAATGCCTTGTTGGCACTACTTGTGTCAAATAATTTTGCAGAGATTAAGAGTAATGTTTTCAAACGTGTGAGTAAAGAGAATCTGCACAAGATGGCATATTATGATACTGTGGAGAGGTTCCATATCACGACATACATCATATTTGTATTGGCTCAAAACATTTTGGACGCAGAAACTACATGGGTTTGGAGTTTTGCAATGAACACATGCATGATTTGGTGTAGCGAAATTCTCGTGGATCTTATCAAGCATGCATTTCTTGCAAAATTTAACGAGATAAAACTGTCTGCTTATTTCCTGTTTGTATTTTCTCTTAAACCATTAAATAATGATGAATTAATGTTTCTTTGTTCATGTTCAAACTATGTTAATACCTTTTAGTTCCTGTACAGGCATGGTTGCAGCTTTGACAAATGAGAGTGCTACAAGCAAGTCTATCTATTTTGCTTATTGCACATCATAGATGATCTATATAACACATTTCTTGGCGGAAGAGCCTGAGAAATTGACAAGCCCACTTCTAGCTGATACATATGTTACACTGCTGAAGGGAAGAAATGTGTGGTATGATCAATAGATTGTAAAGGAAGAAATTAGGCCAGATATGGGGGTCAGCATAAGATGAAAAGGAATGATACAGGTTTAAATCCAATTTTGAGGTCAAGAAATATTTTTCTTTTTCTCTTTTATTTATTGCCGCAATACATGTTTCATAGTTTAAATGAGACATAGCAACCACAAAGTGGGAAAACTGCTTTTGGAAAGCTTCCAAGGAGACCCATAAGCTTTTTAGCAGTCCTTGGCATGCTTTAAAAGTAAGTTCATAATCCAAAGATGGCAAAGTATTTATGGTTAGAAATGTAGTATCAAATTCCATATGCAGAAACGTGAATGAATACTTTCTATTTTTTATAATATAGGGTGTATCAACAGTGGAAACATTCTATGAATTGCTTTGGATGCTTAGTCATGTTGATTTGTGGAGTGGCACTTCTCCAAGTAACAAATATTAGTCTCATCTACCATTTTATTAGAGGACAAGGCACTTTCAAACTTTATGTGGTGTTTAATGTACTAGAGATATTTGATAAACTTTGTTAGTCATTTGGAGGGGATGTGCTTCAAGTGTTATTCAATTCAGCAGAGGGAGTTGCAAGTAGCTCTAAAGAATCTATGGAATTTGAGATTGCACGTTTCATTCTGGACCAAATGATAGTTGTTTTTGCTTTCATCCTCTGTCATTTTAGCCCAAGCAATTACTCTATCAGCCGCAATCATATCTTACAACAATGCCTTGTTGGCACTACTTGTGTCAAATAATTTTGCGGAGATTAAGAGCAACATTTTCAAACGTGTGAGCTAAGAGAATCTGCACAAGATGGCATATTATGATAATATGAAGAGGTTCCATATCACATCATACATCATATTTGTATTGGCTCAAAACATTTTGGAGGCAAAAAATGAATGGGTTTGGAGTTTTGCAATGAACGCATGCATGATTTGGTGTTGTGAAATTCTTGTGGATGTTATCAAGCATGCTTTTCTTGCAAAATTTAACGAGATAAAACCGTTTTCTTATTTCCTGTTTGTAATTTTCTCTTAAACCATCAAATAACGATGAATTAATGTTTCCATGTTCATGTCCAAACTATGTTAATACTTTTTAGTTCATGTACAGGCATGGTTGCAGCTTTGAAAAATTAGAGTGCTACATGAATGTCTGTCTATTTTTCTCATTGCACATCAGAGATGATCTATATAACACATTTGTTGGCCGAAGAGCCTGAGAAATTGACAAGCCCACTTCTGGCTGATACATATGTTATACTATTGAAGGGAAGAAATGTGTGGTATGGTCAATAGATTACAAAGGGAGATATTAGGCCAAACATGGGGGACAACATCCAAGGCAAAGGAATGATACAGTTTTAAATCCAATTTTGAGCTCAGGCAATATTTTTCTTTTTCTCTTTTATTTCTTGCCGCAATACATGCTTCATAATTTAAATGAGACATAGCAACCACAAAGTGGGAAAGCTTCTAAGGAGACCCATAAGATTTTAGCAGTCCTTGGCATGCTTTAAAAGTAAGTTCATAATCCAAAGATGGTAGAGTATTTATGGTTGGAAACGCAATATCAAATTCCATATTGCAGAAACATGAATGGCTACATTCTATTTTTTATAATATAGGGTGTATCAGCCATGGAAGCATTCTATGAATTTCTTTGCCAATCGAGTTTAAGTGTCATGCACCCAGAGAGGAAAAAGGAGGTGGTTCTTGTGGAGCCACGTCCCCTTCTTAAGACTATGTACAATATCCTTATAAAAAGGTAATAATTTTATGTTTTCTTGTCAGGTTTAAGTGTAGAACAATCTTGTTACAAATGTCATATCCAAAAAAGTTGTCTTGCGAAAGTGTCAATTGGACATCTCATTCCCTTTTCCCTAAACATGATCAAAGTTTATAATTTTTGAAATCTTGGCATGGGCAATAATTTATATTCTACATTTGAGAAAGGATTGACTGGAGCAATTTTAACCTCTTAATGCAGGGAAGCATCAGCAGAATCTATATTACAAGCCTTGAGAGATGAGAATATGTATGATCCACGTCATTGTATTGAGATTGCTTCAGTAAATAAATGATCCATGCTTTAGTTGCCATGCACTCTGAAGACAGTCCAACTTGACAGGGAGTCAATTCTAGAGTGTTAAGATAATAAATTACGATATTTTGTGAGGGGGTGTTAATGTCATCAAAGATTTTCTTCAGTGACCAAAAATACAGTTGGCCCTTCATTTGAAGTATTTTGTCATGATTGTGTATCTGCACAATTGTTGTTCTAATCGATAGAACAACAATGCTTTCTTGGATAAAAATGGTTGTTGGTACTGGCTAAACGATTTAGGTAGATTGGGTAAGTATAGGCATTTGCCTTATGTAGATGGTGAGCAATTGTGTATAATCAAAGTTATCAATTGTTTATAATCAAATAAGGAATACCACTTGCTAAGTAATATTTCTCTTGCTATTTTGTATATTGCAAATCAAACCCTACATTTTACCGAGTTTACTGGTGTGCAGAAATTGAACATTTATACTCTCCATCTTCCCCATCTAAGGGAAATGTGACAGAAAAGCTATAGAGGTTTACAACACTATAAGTAATCCTAGTGTAATTTGTGTACGAATACCTAGTGCTTAAAAATAAATAGAAGCCACCTAATGTCCAATTGCAATGGGTGTTGTGGGCAAGGCAGTCCTCTCAATTGTTGAATTTAATAGCCAACAAGTATTTACTATTTAGTATAAAACAATGGTCTCATGGTTGCTTCTTGTGCTTTCATTCATTTCTTGTGACAAATTTTGTATAGTTTTAGTGATTTTAGATTAAGTTTTGAATTTTGGCTACCATGCCCAATAATAGTGATTGAGCGTTGCAACTCGCATCTCATAGCATTGCATAAACATACAATTTTTTTCACAGGCATTCATTATGCCTTAAGTTGTTATCATTCCTATTTCTAATTTTCTCTTAAACCATTAAATAATGATGAATTAATGTTTCCCTGTTCATTTTCAAACTATGTTAATACTTTTTAGTTCCTGCGCAGCCATGGTCGTAGCTTTGACAAATGAGAGTGCTACAAGCAAGTCTGTCTATTTTTCTCACTGCACATCAGAGATGATATATATAACATATTTGTTGGCAGAAGAGCCTGAGAAATTGACAGACCCACTTCTGGCTGATACATATGTTACATTGCTGAAGGGAAGAAATGTGTGGTATGCTCAACGGATTGCAAAGGGAGAAATTAGGCCAGACATGGGGGACAACATACAAGGAAAAGGAATGATACAGGTTTAAATCCAATTTTGAGCTCATGCAATATTTTTCTTTTTCTCTTTTATTTATTGCCACAATACATGTTTTATAGTTTAAATGAGACATAGCAACCGAAAAGTGGGAAACCTGCTTTCGGAAAGCTTCCAAGGAGACCCATAAGTTTTTTAGTAGTCCTTGGCATGCTTTAAAAGTGAGGTCATAATCCAAAGATGGCATAGTATTTATGGTTGGAAATGCAGTGTCAAATTCCATATTGTAGAAACATGAATGACTACTTTCTGTTTTTTATAATATAGGGTGTATCAGCCGTGCAAGCATTCTATGAATTGGTTTTCCAACGGAGTTTAAGTATCATGCACCCAGAGAGGAAAAAGGAGGTGGTTCCTCTGGAGCTATGTCCCATTCTTAAGACTCTGTACAATATCCTTATAAAAAGGTAATAATTTTATGTTTGCTTGTAAGGTTTCAGTGTAGAACAATCTTGTTATGAATGTCATATCCAAAAAAGTTGTCTTGTGAAAGTGTCAATAGGAAATCTCATTCCCTTTCCCCTAAACATGATCAAATATTATAAATTTTGAAATCTCGGCACGGGCAATAATTTATACTCTACATTTGAGAAAGGATTGACTTGAGCAATTTTAACCTTTTAATGCAGGGAAGCCTCAACAGAAGCTATATTACAAGCCTTGAGATATGAGAATATGTATGATCATCATCGTATTGAGATTGCTTCAGTAAATAAATGCTCCATGCTTCATTTTCCATGCACTCCAAAGACAATCCAACTTGACAGGGAGTGAATTCTCGAGTGTTAAGATAATAAATTACGATATTTTGTGAGGGGGTGTTAATGTCGTTAGAGATTTTCTTCAGTGACCAAAAATACAGTTGTCTCTTCATTTGAAGTATTTTTTCATGATTGTGTAACTGCACAATTGTTGTTCTGATCGATAGAACAACAATGCATTCTTGGATAAAAATGGTTGTTGGTACTGGCCAAAAGATTTAAGCAGATTGGGTAAGTATAGGCATTTTCATTATGTAGTTGGTGGTCAATTGTGTATAATCAAAGTTATCAATTGTTTATAATCAAATAAGGAAGACCACTCGCTAAGTAATATTTCCCTTGCTATTTTGTATATTGTGAATCAAACCCTACATTTTACCGAGTTTACTGGTGCACAGAAATTGAACATTTATACTCTCCATCTTCCCCATCTAAGGGAAATGTGATAGAAAAGCTACAGAGGTTTACAACACTATAAGTAATCCTAATCTAATTTGTTTACGAATACCTAGTGCTTAAAAATAAATAGAATCCACCTAATGTCCAATTGCAATAGGTGTTGTGGGCAAGGCAGTCCTCTCAATTGTTAAATTTAACAGCCAACAAGTATTTACTATTTAGTATAAAACAATGGTCTCATGGTTGCTTCTTGCACTTTCATTCTTTTCTTGTGACAAATTTTGTATAGTTTCAGTGGTTTTAGATTAAGTTTTGAATTCTGGCTACCATGCCCAATAATAGTGATAGAGTGTTGCAACTAGCATCTCATAGCATTGCATAAACATACAATTTGTTTCACAGGCATTCATTATGCCTTAAGTTGTTATCATTCCTGTTTGTAATTTTCTCTTAAACCATTAAACAATGATGAATTAGTGTTTCCATATTCATGTCCAAACTATGTTAATACATTTTAGTTCCTGTACAGGCATGGTCGCAGCTTTGACAAATGAGAGTGCTACAAGCAAGTCTATCTATTTTTCTCACTACAGATCAGAGATGATCTATATGACACGTTTGTTGGCGGAAGAGCTTGAGAAATTGACAGGCCCACTTCTGGCTGATACATATGTTACATTGCTGAAGGGAAGAAATGCGTGGTATGGTCAACGGATTGCAAAGGGAGAAATTAGGCCAGACATGGGGGACATCATACAAGGAAAAGGAATGATACAAGTTTAAATCCAATTTTGAGCTCAAGCAATATTTTTCTTTTTCTCTTTTATTTATTGTTGCAATACATGTTTCATAGTTTAAATGATACATAGCAACCACAAAGTGGGAAAACTGCATTTGGAAAGCTTCCAAGGAGACCCATAAGCTTTTTAGCAGTCCTTTGCATGCTTTAAAAGTAAGTCCATAATCCAAATATGGCAGAGTGTTTAAGGTTGGAAATGCAGTATCAAATTCCATATCGCAGAAACATGAATGGCTACTTTCTGTTTTTGATAATATAGGGTGTATCAATTGTGGAAGCATTCTATGAATTGCTTTGCAAACCGAGTTTAAGTATCATGCACCCAGAGAGGAAAAAGGAGGTGGTTCCTTTGGAGCTATGTCCCATTCTTAAGACTCTGTACAATATCCTTATAAAAAAGGTAATAATTTTCTGTTTGCTTGTAAGGTTTCAATGTAGAACAATCTTGGTACGAATGTCATATCCAAAAAAGTTGTCTTGCGAAAGTGTCAATAGGACATCTCATTCCCTTTCCCCTAAACATGATCAAAGTTTATAATTTTTGAAATCTTGGCACGGGTAATAATTTATATTCTACATTTGAGAAAGGATTGATTGGAGCAATTTTGACCTCTTAATGCAGGGAAGCATCCACAGACGCTATATTAAAAGCCTTGAGAGATGATAATATGTATGATCCATGTCATCGTATTGAGATTTCTTCAATAAATAAATGCTCCATACTTCATTTGCCATGCACTCCGAAGACAATCCAACTTGAGAGGGAGTCAGTTCTAGAGTGTTAAGATAATAAATTACGATATTTTGTGAGGAGGTGTTAATGTCGTTAGAGATTTTCTTTAGTGACCAAAAATACAGTTGGCCCTTCATTTGAAGTATTTTGTCATGATTGTGTAACTGCACAATTTTTGTTTTGATCAATAGAACAACAATGCATTCTTGGATAAAAAATGGTTGTTGGTACTGGCTAAAAGATTTAGGCTATGCAGTGTGCTATTGGTTTCTGTGTTTATCACTTTGTAAGCATGGAAGTGAACTCTTCACTCATCATGAGGGAAAATGGAATAACAACAACAATGTGTTAAGACTCACTTTCCCTACCGATGATTGAAGAGTTCACTAAAACTGAAATCATTAGTGTCATTTTTTTCTTATATTTATGTATGTCAATTTTTTTCTTATATTTATGTCTTATGGCGCTTCCTTTGCAGCATGTGATGCAAATGCTAGTTTTATGACCATTTTCCATATTCTACACTTTAGTTAGTGCTAGGGAATGTTTTTTAATAAATTTGCATTTAAAATAAGTTAATTCTTATTTTTATTTTCATGGTTTTCGATTGGACAAAACTATTCGAATTCTTATTGCAGGTTTCGATCTTTCCGAGACATAATTTTTTAAGATTTCCCAAGATATCCAAACTTATCAAAGTCGTCTATTTTTTCAAGATTTCCCAAGATATCCAAACTTATCAAAGTTGTCTATTTTTTCGAGAATCTATACAAAGTTCTTATTTTCTCCTCTAGACATATTTTTTCAAAATTTGCGAAGATATCCAAAGTTTTATCAAAACTATTTATTTCCTCAAATAGAATTTATCCAAATTTTTTATTGCTCTCGCTACAAATAATTATATATTTCAAAGTTTAGGTTTTAAATGAAGTTTTATGTTTTCTTAAGCAATTTTCCATATAGAAACAATTTCCACCAAAGTTTTCATAGGAAACCATGTCCATTGTGACTCTTGGCATGTTTGCCATTTGCCATGGTTCTTACCAAGTCACGGTGCTTATCATGGCCAACGCACTGGCCAGGTTCTTCCTTTCTTTGTCATTTTCCACTTCATTTCTTCGCCTTTTCCAATTTTAGTGCTCTCCTCAAGAGAATTTGAGAATTTTCCATTTCCAATTTGAGTGCTCTCCTCAAGAGAATTCGAATTTCAGTGCTCTCCCGAGGAGAATTCAATACTGCGTGGAGGAGGCAGCCCCCTAGAGAAGTAAAAACATTTTCACCCAGTACACTAAAATAGCTTTCCTGAGGTACCATATCTCCTTCGCTCAGTACTTTAAAGCAACATGAAGCAACATTGTTGGATACATTGAAGTACGAAACATATCCCCTTGCAACATTGTTGGATACATTGAAGTACGAACCATATCCCTTTTTTCCCAGTACTTGGAAGCAACATGAAGATCATTGCTGGATACATTGAATAAGAATTGAAGAAGGTTTGTTAGCGCAATGTCTGTGAAATGTCCTTTTCACAGAGAAATGTAGACAAATACATAACAATGAAGACAAGTGAAGTAACAAAATAGAACAATGAAGACAAGTGAAGAAAGAAAGGGTATTTCATAACCTTGAAGGTAATTCGTGCACCACCTCTTGTTCTACATAATCCATGACCAAGTACAAGTTCTTCTCCTCCACCATTTCAACCAATGAAAATTAATTTATCTCTTCCATGTGTCCCGTCCACTATTTGCAATATTTGAAATAACCTTGTTGGTTCAGTATTTCCATGTGTATAACTTGAAATATCGTTGTTGGTTCAATATTTCCACCTGCTTGACCCAGAGGTCAAAAATTTCAGACTGCATAGATAGTCAAGTGAAGTAACAAAATATAGCAAAGACCGCATAGCTAGTTTAGTGAAGTAACAAAATATAACAGTGAAGACAAGTGAAGAAATAAAAGGTATTTCATGATGTCGAAGGTAATTCGTGCACCACCTCTTATTCTAAATAATCCATGACGAGGTACAAGTTCTTCCCCTACACCATTTCAACCAATGAAAAATAATTTATCTCTTCCATGTGTCGAGTCTCCAATTTGAAATATCTTAAATAACTTGGTTGGTTCAATATTTCCACCTACTTGACCCAAAGGTCAAAAAGTTTAGACTGCATAGCTAGTGTTCCATGTATTTCCATGTATGCCTTAGCCTTAATTCTAAGACAAGCTACAATTCTAGTATCTCATTATGATGCTAATTTGCTTTGCACACTAGGAAAATTTATCTTTTAAAACTATTATTATTAGGCTATAGAGTTCTGTAGCTAATGACCCGAAAGGAAAAAGGGTAGATAATTCTTTGCACACTAGGAAAATTTATCTTTTAAAACTATTATTATTAGGCTATAGAGTTCTGTAGCTAATGACCCGGAAGGAAAAATGGGTAGATAATTTCATGTTGCACCTCTGATAAATACTACTGAAAAATATTAATATCTCCTTGACTTCCAATCAAGGAGGAGGCCATGAACGAACATTTGTTGTTGCCTAGAAGTTACACAGAAAAGAAGAAGAGTTTGTGGGAAACAAAAAAAGAAATTATGGGGAGGGTTCTCAGCCTTGAACAAACTACCTAACAGCCACTAGGAATGCCAGGTTCCTAGAGAGAACACCTAAGAGCAAAATTTTGTAGTGTGTGAGCCAATACAAAAAAGTTGTATAGAGAAACAGTTGCTAGAGAGATAAAGGTGGTCTTGGATGAATTCAATGGCTCTTTCTTATCACACCAAGCATCCATAAATTCAATGTACCAGAAGAAATGTCAACATCCAACCAGAAATCAATACAAGAAATTTCATGTGCCAAGAAAAATTAAGTTCAGACCATCAAATCACTACCCAAAAATTCTTGCCAACTAGAAAATTTGGTAGGGATACCTAATTTGTTTTGTTTCTATACTATAAAATTTAATGCAAATATAGGATTGTGGGCCAACCAGAAAATTTGATAGAGATACCTAATTTGTTTTGTTTTTATACTATAACATTTAATGCAAATAGAGGATTGTGAATCTATGCTGTGGATTGTGGATTTATAAGGAATTGTGCTGTGCATCACCCAACTGTTTTACATGAAAAAACTATTGCAGGGGAATGTTTCCCATTTCAATTCAAAAAATCCAATAATAAAAATAAAATGTAATTAGCTACCTTTTAATTCAACTTAATAACCTTTGGAAGCTTCTCCTATTGCACAGAGCTTCTCTAAGTTCACATCAATATCATCGGCGTCTGATTTCGTTGCTGGAAGGCCTATTTGCACTTTTCTAACAGTACTTAGAAGTTGTGAGAAGAGATGGACGGCTCGGAACAGGCATGAATCGACAATAACGCTGGCACATGATAAACAATATAAACATGCACATAGCCAGATGTACAACATGCATATAGCTTGTATTAATAATTGATAATAAGGTGAGAGGACCGTGTTTATAATGTGAATATAATATTGAGATTCTTTTTCAGCTATACTACATTCCAGCTGATTTGATTAGATGTTTCTTACGTAGGCCATATTTTTGTCTAAGCCATCATTTCAGGCCAATATAATGAGACTCTCGCTTCAATTTCTAATGTGTTGTAATGAAATTTCCACATCTTTATATTTCAAATCAATCCATTACATTTCAGTGTTAGATTTCACCATTATTTCAGTGGCATGCCTATAAGACCATTTAACAACTTTGAAATCAATCCATTACATTTCAATGTTAGATTTCACCATTATTTCAGTGGCATGACTATAAAACCATTTAGCAACTACTCACTACATTGTTGTCACCTCTACAGATTTATATCACCATTATTTCAGTGGCATGCCTATGAAACCATTTAGCAACTACTCAATACATTGTTGTCACCTTTCCAGATTTGAAAGTACACGCTGCTAAAAATATAGCAATAACTCCTCTCTAAAGACTTTCGATTATAAACGTGAGGGTTACAATTTTCGTTGTATTCAGCACTCTCGCTCCATTTTTCAATGCGTTGTAATGAAATCTCTATCTATTTATATTTGAAATCAATCCATTACATTTCAATGTTAAATTTCACCATTATTTCAGTGGCGTGCCTATGAAACCATTTAGCAACCACTCAATACATTATTGTCATCTTTCCAGATTTACAGCACCATTATTTCAGTAGCGTCCGTATGAAACCATTTAGCAACTATTCTGCATTGTTGTCACCTTTCCAGATTTGAAGTATGTGCTACTGAAAATATAGCGATAACTCTATAAATACGTTTATAAAAGGGAGGGTTACATTTTTTGTTGTATTAAGCCACAAGTTTTACATTATGGAAAGCTTTGCTACTTCTCTATTTTAAATGACGATCAGAAGTAGATTTCCCGGTTGATTTGTTGTAAGCAATAATAACTTTTTCTTCCACTGTTATTTTGTGGATATTTCGAATTTGCTGCAGGTTATTAATCAACTTATTTGATTATTAGTATGACCTTTTATGAAGTGTGCATTCCTTATGCGGTTGCAATGCATGAATGACTGTTACTAATACTTAATACTTTTTACTTTCTACGTATGTATTCGGCAGGTATTCCGCTGCAGTGCAGCCTTGTTCAGGATGGAATTATTAAGAGTATAAAAAAGGACATCATAAATAAATTTGTTTATGTATTTAAAATGCACGATCATATATATAACTTATATTTTTTAATCAAATTGAATTCTGAATTTCTATCGAAAATAGATATATAATGAAAAAACGAAATTGTTTAAATAAAAAATTTAAAACAAAATTGTTTAAATAAAAAAATTTAACAAAAGATTTTTCTTCACTAAAAATTCTCTCCTCAAAAAGTTTATGAAAAATATGTATGATGAATTTGTATATATCTATATAAAATTCTGTGTACATGACGTGATGGGGATGAGACTATAAATATCTTTTCTAAGTTTCGTTAAATGCATATTGGAATGGGATTGACATTGTGAGAATTGTAGTTATTGTATGGGTTCATTATATAATTATTGTATATCTTCGATAATAATATGCAATGTTTTCTTGCCTAAATTTTATAAGTATAAGAAGGAAATAAAAGTAACCATATTACAATTAAGATATTGGTTTAACTAGTATAATATAAAGATAAGATATTGGTTTAACTAGTCTAATATAAAGATAATTGAAATTAAGATATCAAAAACTATAATCAAATTAATGTCTAGTTAATGGATTAGAATTTGAGCTTGCAACTGTGATGAGTACTTTTGGATCTTATGATGCTATGTTTGTAGCTAGTAGAACACCAAGATGTTTCTCAATCTTCTCCATCTTCCAATCTAAGTCTCACATGTGCTTATGTAGGTGTTCAAGGGAGCACAAAATATCCATGTGCACATTGTGTTGGTCCAAAGAGTTCGCCCCAATAAAAAATTCAATTGCTAATTAAATCCACCATCTTCATATATTGTTTAAACCTACCCCTCGTATGCCCTGTATTTAGAATCCAATCAACACACTGAGTCATAACCTTTATGCCTAAGAGGAGGTTCCTATGAGAAGAGGCTTCCCCTTCTACGTAGGATAGTTTTTCATATATATGGGTTGGTGTGAGCTCCAAGTAATGAGAAGCAAAATCCTTTATCCAATAGTGCGTACAGTGTTGAGAAATCTAGGCAGTAAGGTTGGGTGATTTCTCTTAATTTGATAAATGCTTGTGATGTATTTTTACTTAATTTGATTATCTTTCTTCTTGAGAAATCTAGGCAGTAAGGTTGGGTGATTTCTCTTAATTTGATAAATGCTTGTGATGTATTTTTACTTAATTTGATTATCTTTCTTCTTTCACTTGATTAGTATTAGTACTCTCTTCATCAAACACCTACCAAACCATAAATAACAATAATAAAAAGGGCACAAGATACAGGTGATCAACACGGGCTAAAACCTCTCTAACTAAGAGGAAAACCCGCCATAATTCTTCTCTTTGTATAGAACTTCAATTGACGAATTCCAAGACTTATGACCCTTAACCAAGACTCAAAGACCAAGTCAAATCTCCTCCTTGATGAACTTTTCTTCATCCAGATCAGCATTGGTCAAACTTGATCCACTACTTCAAATTTTCGGGCCTAGATCAGAATTTCAGCTAGTTGTTGTGCAAACCTGCAATTTCAACTTTATCTGCAGAAACCCCAAGTCACACATGTGGCTTGGATAAGGACAAATTTGCCTCATTTCTTCTTCGCTTGACTTGACTTCCCTTCCTTGACAATTCGGCTTGCTAGAGAGAGACCTTTCTTGACCCAAAACTCGTCCCTTGAAGATGACTACAATTAGGTACATGTTATTGTAGAAGGATTCCCTAATCCACTTCACATGTATGAGAAGAATACCCAAAAACAGTCCCAAAATTTTGATTCCCTTTTCTCCTTCTTGTCCTCTTCTTCTTCACACTTTTCCACTTCCTTGATTGAATTTGTGTGAGAGATGAGTGAGTCCTTGAATGAGGCTGAGTCCTCCTTTATGTAGGCTTCTTGTCCATGTTTGAAGGTCGACTTATAATTTCCTTTAGGCTGACTTGTTAATTGCACCACGGCAAGGTCTTGGAGGATGTTGTGCCTCAAATTTGACATAAATAAATTCATTTTACAATATGTACACATGCCCATAAAGGATCTTTCATACATGACAATGACTTTATTGACTAGCAAACTCAATTACAAGCCCTATAAGATCACAATGGGAGATAGACCTATAAAATAAATTTCTCTTAAGAATGAAACTCAGGCCTCAATAATAACAATAAATTTATTTTTCTCTTTAAATGAAATCATGATTACATATTTCATTACGACCAAACATAGTTACATATTTCAACACTCCCTCTTAGCTAGGGAGGTATCCATAATCCATACAAGGTACTTGGACATTCTCAATCTGAATAATTCTCATAAGAAGAGTGAGATTGATAACCCATCAGTTTAGCATGATACCAACCAACATTATTACAAAACAAGACCTTGACTAACAACGTTATCTCCACAATATCAGTGCACAATGATGGCAAGAAAATGACTTATAGACACCATCATCATTGTCTCTCAAGGCACATACCCCACCCAAGTGTTCACTCGGTATGTCCCTCTAGGTATTCTTATCTTGGATTCCCAACCATCAAAGAATATTGGTCCTCTATGACTACTCTTATCTTAAATGCCCTGTCTCATCCTCAAAGAGTATCGAATTCTAGATTCTTACCCAATCCTCCATTCTTTCTTCCAAGGTGAAGAAAAGTATGACGTGTCTATCTCTCCCTCTCAACTAGGGAGGATATACCCATTCCTATGAAGGAATGTACACATTCATATAAAATGAATGTACCCAAGCTCCCTCTGATATAGGGACTTGTCCCAGCTCCCTCTTAACCAAAGACTTGCTTCCAGCAACTTTCTGCTCTAGGTGGAGATCATGGGACTATCAATTGCTTATGGGGCTCCTTCTTTTGATGTCATGAAATTCATCTTCAAAATTATGGAGCCTTCATATTTTTGGACTTCTTTTTAGGGCATCAACCATCCATCACTTTCCTTCATGAACTATGTCAGTCATGCCATCCTTTTCTTCATCAAAAAGTGATCTTCTAATCCACATTTGGCCTTTCTTTATATAACTACCTCTTCCAAGTCATGCTTCCTTTAGGATCTTTTATCGAACCACATGAGTGCTAGTTGTAGATAACATATACAACTCTCTTTCGGTATCCCTATATAATTCCATCCAGATGTTGTTAAAAAATAATAAAAAAAGAACATCAAATCAGAGTTACCTTTTGTGATGGCATTTCATCATGACACCTTTCTTGCAACATCAACATCCCACACACTCATAAGAACATCTCCAAGAATTTAAATGTCAAGGGTCTCCTTTCATTGCAGACCTTACCAGAGCCTTCATGCCTTCTCCATGGAGATACCATGGCCAATTCTTCTAGTCATCAAATGTTGATTTATATAGTTGCACTTCTCATGATCTCTTCTTTCTTTCTTAACATATTGTTCCCCATGAACTTCCATCCATAGTTCCTTTATCTTTTTCAACCACCTCATATGAGGACATATTATGTTGATTTGATCTTTTCAATATGTGAATCATGCCTTCATGCATCTTTCCAAAAGAAGAGATCCCTTTTCTTTGATCATGCTCACAAGGTAGAATATTTACCCATACTATCTGCAACTATATGATGACATAACTTACTCTATTAAACATGTACACACCTCTTTTTTCTTTTTGGTAATCTAGAATTCCTTCGGGAACTTCCTTTCCTTGATTGAAATTACTTCAATCAACTTGACCTGTTGCACTCCTTTGTCACCATACTATCATCCTTCTAAACAATGTATCCCACACAAGGTGAAATGATCAGCCAGACACTTGCTTCTTCCAAGTAGAGGTGAACCTTTTAATGAAGATTCCAACAGAGGATCTAGATTATCCTCATCTAGCAGAAGCTCCTTTCTCATGATGATGAATTTCTTCTATCATGCTAGATGAATTTATTCTACAAGTTATGCTTTCAATTAGGTTACCAAGAGCTACTTCCTTCCTATCATGATTGCTGCAACCATGTATACTTCTACTTCAGCTATCCTTTCAAGCTTCTATAATAATGTCATGAGCTATTTCTTTGATCATATGTTTCTAATATGATCTCATCTTCTAATATGATGCATCCCATCATACTTACAATGTTTTCTACCATGATAACCATTATTTACAAAATGGAAAAGAACCTAGGGGAGGAGATTATCTTAGACAAAGTAGAGATTTGTCACTTCCTCCTTCTTTGATTTCTTCTTGTCACGTTCTTCCACTTCTTCATGGATACAAGCTTCTTACCTTCCTCTTTTTTTGTTGTCCTTCTTGAGTTTAGGACAAATCCTCTTGTAGTGCCCATATTCATGACAACCATAGCATTGGTTTTTCGATATATCCTTCTTGTTCCTTTTCTGAGGAATAAACCTTCCAAACTTTCCTTTCCTCTTAGCCATCGCATAAAATGCTTTTACTTGTTCCTTTGATCCTACATCACTTTTTTCCTTTAATAGGGTTTCTTCAATTTTACTTAATGGAACAAGTTCATTGAATGGGGTAGTTTCCATAGATGTTTGATGTGAAGTTTCCCCATTCCTCTCGTAGTGCATTGAGCACTATGGTGGTCATTTCTTTATTGGACATTATTTCTCACGGATCTTGTAGTTGGTCTCTTATTTACGACACCCTTATAAAATATGACGCTATTCCATATTCCTTTGATATCTTCATCTTGTAGAGTTCTCGTCTTAATGATATCACTTCTCCAATGGTAATTACATAGAATAGTTCTACTATTTTTAGCGTATATTTCTTTTGATGTCTCCAAATTTGATACATGGGGTATAAGGGGATATTTGATGGTGTTGACGGTGCTGGACCCAACAAAATGTTAGGGGATCTCCCCGGTAAGAAGTCCCAATTAGGCCTCAAACCGTTTGGTGTAGGAGTCCCAACAGTGGGTTGTACAGTAATGCCTTGACCACAATTTCACACATAGGAAAGATAACTCTGTTGGTAGCAAGGGTGTGACAGATGCAGTGAGTCAAGGAAGGTGCATCAGAGGTTCTAACACATGAGGGTTGACATGAGTGCGCCCCTTGGAAACCTATGATAGCACGGAGTTAAGAAGGGAACACACGAGTAAAGATGCTTCACAACATGGAAGGCAAGTTATCTAGCAATCCAAAGTGATGGTTAAACCAACAACACATTTCAGAAAGATTCATACATACATACATAGATAGCTATACATGCACGTGTAAGAAAACATATACATATACCATTTAGAGTAAACCAGATAGCATAGAATACAATATAACATATGCATGCAACGTGCTGGCTCTTGTTATATTAAGAAGTGTAAGTTTCAGTCATACAATAAATCCATTTCCAACCACTAGTTTCGACAGCGAAACATTACAGCCACAACCGCCTACTCTTCCAAAGAGATGTGCTAGCTCTGCAGAGTGGAGAAGCCAAGGCTTATTATAATACTACCCAAGCTCTCTCCAAGATAGTCTTATCGGAAGCTTGGATGACCAAAAGCCTTTACAATGAGTTATGTGGGACTATTTATAGCAAAGGGTGGGGTGACCCTTGACATTCCCCTTTGTGATAGTTCACTTATGCTCATGACTCTTCATCTACTCTATGAGTGTTACATCCAACTATCGGCACTTGACTTAATATGGACAAGAAGTTACATTACAATGCACACGTACCCATGTGAGACAAAATGGCTTGAGCAAGCCATGCTAGACATCACTATGACTCAGACAATCATGGAAGTCCAACTCTTCAACATCCTCCTCGTGATCAATAGTAGTGAACTGATGCCAATATTGGTAGTCCATAATGGTGTCTGTGTCCTCTAAGGTGGCATCTTTTTGGAACCTTACTCTTGCCTCCATAGAACCTAGGTACACTGCTTGGGCCCCTCTGCCTAACTCGTCTGAAAGCATACACATCATTGTATTCAATGTGACTAGGCCAACAACATGTGCATGATGTCTGCACTGATTGGCAAGTTTGGGCTGGTGGCTTTTGTTGGGTTGTATTATATTATTTCCACGATTAGACCACCTAGTTAAACTGGGGGGTTAGAGGGGGGGCGGAGCCCCCATTCGGTGTGCCGATGCGCAGTGGGGGGGTCATAAGGGGGG